>VMDO01021025.1:0-36209 GCA_007922755.1 Pedetes capensis
GTGTCCCTATCTGTATAACTTCTGGCCTGCTTGCATTCATGCCTACCTAAGCTATCTCCCACTCTGATGGTAAAGCTGAACTCTGTGTGCAGCTTTCTAATCCAGCTCCTATAATTGTAACCTCACTCCTATCCCCTCTCATCTGAGTCTCTCCTGCATTACAAAATTTCTCCCTTTCTAGAGTCAATCTTAATGACGGGAATAGAGTAAAGCCCCTGGGATCTCCTTTTGCTGATGTGACACTACTCAAAATGAGAAGACACTTGGCTACAAAAATGGTCTCAAACATGAAAAGATCATGTGCATGGCACAGTGTTGAGGAGTGTTGAGGAGTGTTTCATTCTGTTGTACATAGGGTTGCTACACGTCAGAACTGACTTGATGGCACCCAACAAGAAGTCCCCTGTGGTAGAACTTCCTCATGTTTCCTCCATGGAATCTCTTATTCAGCGGTTATCTTCAGAGCCCTTCTTGGTTCTCTTCTTTAGCCATATCCTCAACCTTGAATCTCTTCCAGTTCCAAAGCTTTTTATTAGGTTGAATCATACAAAATTTTTTTCACTCAGAAATCAAAATTATTTTCACTCAGAAATGTGTTATCAGTTGCATATAGCTTTATCTATATTCTATCACATATTACTGGGTGCCAGCTCAGAAATCTTTTCTTATTCCCAATCATCATAGCCAAATGCTGACTCCACATCTCCCTTGACTATATAACAAGCATCTTAACCTCAGCCGGCTATGACCAGGACCTGCTCATTTCCACCCAACTACTCCTTCCTCAGCCTGGCCCAGGGAAATTGCCAGCTATTCCTTCCTTTCAGTTATCCAAACCCATAACCTGTATGTCATCCCTGTTGCTCTTTACTGTTGCTCTCCAACAAATAAAAAATAAATAAAAAATAAAATTTCTATTTGTTCTACATTCAAAACTATGTCCAGAATCCAACCACTTTCTCAATTCCCCACACTAGTACTAGTTCCATCATCTTTTTCCTGAGCTACCGTAGAGACCTCCTAAGTCTGCCCTCCTCTACCCCTGCCTTTTACCATTATCAAGTGACAGCCATTGTCATCATTTTAGAACCTAAGTTCCCTTCTCCAAAGTGCTAATGGCCTGTCAGATCACTGGGAGCAAAAGCCAAATTCCACATGTGCCTTCAGCACTCTGTTGGCCTGGCTTCCTCTGATTTCACCTCCTCATCCTACTCTCCCTCCATCCGTGGGCAGAATCCTGCAGCTTGGCATGCTCTTACCCATCAGATTAGCACTGAACTCCACCACAAGCTTCAAATGATTTTGCAGATGTTCCCTTTTCTTTGAGCCCTACCTAAGCGACCAGCCCACCCCCCAAACTCTCCAGGTCATTACCAATCTTTCCTGCTCAACTCTAGCAGTTTTCCATGGTGCTGATCATCTTGGAATGCACCACATAATTTACAACTGCATTTTGTTCATGACTGACTCTTTACCCCCGTCAAAATACAAGCTGCAAGATTCTTCACTTTGTTTATTATTCTAAGTATCTAGGTAGTCAAAGTATCTAGAATGTCTGGCACATAGTAAGAATATAATAAACAATAATTGCTTAACACATCTATCTATTCTTTCACTTTAAAAAATCTTACCTCATTAGAAAAAAATTATGTAATCTTACTTTCTGTATTGCTTGAGAAGAACTAGCTGCCATATAAAATTGTTACATTTTGAGGCTAGGGGTATAGCTCAGTGGTGGAGCATTTCCTTAGTATGTGCTTGGCCCTGGGTTCAATCCCCAGCATGAAAAAGAAAAAAAAATATTGCACTCTTTTCTTCCCAATTAATAATACACAGGATATTATCTTAAACTATGGTCAATCTTTACTTACATACACTATTTTCCATTAATACCTCATTGCTTGTTCGCTTTGGACACCAAAATGGCTACCCAAAATCTGAGCCACCAACTGCGTTTTTGTTTTTTTCTTTGTTTTTCATTTTTATATTATTCTTTATACTACTACTACCATTACTATTATTTTTGAGGCAGAGTCTTGTCATATAGCCCAGGCTAGCCTGGAGCTCCCTATGTAGCCCAAGCTGAGTTAAGGTTGAGATCCTTCTTCCTCAGCCTCCCAAGTGCTGGGATTACAGGTGTACACCCACTATGTTAACATCATCTGACACACTCACACTTAAATTGAACTGTTACCATATTTGCTTGCAGCTGTACCACATGCCATCTAATCCCATCTGATCTCAGAAGGTAAGCACAGTCAGGCCTCGTTAGTGCTTGGATGAGAGACCACCTGGGAACACCAGGTACTGTAGGCTTGGGAGAAGGACCCAGCAACCCATTCCCCAAAATGAATCCACCATGGAAAACCCTATGAATAGCAGAGAAACAGTGACAATAGTGTTTCATCTGTTGTACCTGAGGTCGCTATGAATCAGACACCGACTCAATAGCACCTAACAACAACAACAAACTACCTTATTTATGGTGACAATTCATAATACAAATTTCACTAATAACCACTGATACCCTAAGCCCAGTTTTACTAGAGACAAAATTTCTTTAACCGTATTTTTTTCTCTCTCTCCTCAAACTTTTTCACTGACACCCTAAATTGATGCAAGTCACATGATTCACTGGAATATGAATCTGCCATCCATCTTGATACATCCCAATTCAATGTGTCAGCTGAATTCATTTCCAAAAGCCCTGCAGCTCCTCAGAAATGCAACCTTTTAAAGTTACATAAAAATAATAACAGATTGCATGTTGGATGTTCACTTTCTAAAGATTACAAGCAATACAATGGGCTCCTCAATCCAAAATGTTCCCTGCCTCTCCCTCCCCATAAAAGTCATCACTCTATGGTGGTGCTCAGAATGTGCCTCCCCATATCTGAGACTTCTTCCAGGTTCTGTTTCTACAGTAACCAAAAAATCTTTATTATAAAGTAACCTCACACAGCCAGCCAGCCTACACACACAGACCTCCTAGCTGACACAGAATGCAACATTCGCACAAAGCAGGAAACATCCTTGTCTACTAATTCAAAAAACAACATTCTGTCTGGACACTGAAAATGAAAGAAATAAAACTGACAGGTAGACTTCTCTGTGGTAATAGAAATGCATTGTAAACTCAGATATTGCATCTGAAATGGGCACCCTCCAGCTCCAGATTCAATTACGAAGGTCAATGTCTCTTTGTAACAACAAAAGCAGGCTTAAAAGAACTGTTTTTAAGATGCAGTGGCTAATTTAATGTGTCAGCTTGGCTAGATATGGTAAACAGATATTTTGTCAAGCACTAGTCCATATGTTGATTGTGAAGGTATGTTTTAGGTTAGATTAGCATATAAATCTGTAGACTTGGAATAAACAAGGACCCTCCATAATGTGAGGGCATCAACCAATGACTTAAGGGTCCTAAGAGAACAAAGATTGGCATTCTGAAGGGAGAGGGAATTCTGCTTAGCATCTGCTTTTGGCTGAACCTGCAACATCACCTCTTCCTAGGTTTCTAGCTTACCAGTCTACCTTGAAGATTTTGGATCCACTAGTTTTATCAGCCTACACATTCATGAGAGTCAATGCTAAGTTAAATGTCCACCCCTCTCCATGTAAATCTTATCAGTTCTGTTTCTCTGAAAAACCCTGACTAATATACATAATGTTTAATATCACTAAGAAAAGTTTCAGAATAGATATGAAGAAAAGTTAAAATTTGCTATTTTCTATTCCCCTCTGTTTTTAGAATAAAGTAAATTTTGCATCCGTGAATCTTGATTTTAGATTGTACCTCTTTCTCACATTATTATCATAATTCCCTCTCGTAGAAGAATGGACACTAACAGCTTTGCTCTCATTTTACTTTGATTTCTTTTTAATTTTTCATTTTGTTGTATTATTTTCTTGATATTCCTTTGTTTCTAATGAGAAGAGGAAACTGAACTCCCCACACATGTATTATAGTATGAGTACATAAAAACATAAAACATCCTTTAAAGAGTTCTTTTTTAAATAAATTGAATCTCAGTTTTTCATCCATATTTTCATATTGTCTCTTTAATGTATAAAGTTAAACTACATTTATATCTTCCCCCAACAATGAGGGAAAAATAAATCTTTACCTTTCCCCTCCACTGTTCATTTTTATGTAAGGTAGTTTCCATATGGACATGTTAAAAATCACATCTAAAATTATATGCATGCAGATGTTGCACAAATACTGGGTTTAGAGATATGTATTTTTTCTGAAAATCTGGAACGTCAGACATGTTCCATCTTTATTTAATGGAACAGTCTAAACCTTGCTAAAATTATAACTTTCATGATTGATTACATCATTGATCAAACCAAAGCTATTCTGGCATTAACATCTGTTAATCACCCAGATGTTCTCTGTGGTCTCACTGACTGAAGAAGACTCTTTCCCTGCTGGTTACGGACTAATGCAAAGTGGGTTTTGTTGTTGTTTTCCAAGGGACTTTTCTCAGTATTGAAGAAGGAACGATATTAATTCTGAAAAAGGAAAATGCATGACAGATCTCTTTATATTTGGACTGTGGCACACTAGAGTTGACACACCAAATCTGTGTCCTTCCTTGGGTTAATAAGTCTGAATCACTTTGTGACATCAGTTCCAATCCTATTTTAGGGAGCACACTTCAGCTGTCTCTCAGTGACACATCTGTAGTCCCCCAAAAATAAAACATAAACCTCTATTCTTTACCTATTTTATAAACAAATCTCTTGCTAACTCTTGTTTTGTCCAAGTAAAATGTCCACATGTAAATTTTCCTACTAACACGTAATGCCAAACTCTCAGTAAGTCACAATCAAAATCACATTCATTGCATCCATGCAGTTTTTTTTAAATGTTCCCAACACCCTCAATATTAAAGAGAAGGAATTAAAGATAACAAAGGCAGAAAAGAAAGCTAGAGAGAGAAAGGAGAGAAGAAGAGAACGAGGGAAAGAAGGAAAGAAGGCAGGGAGGCAGGAAGGCAGGAAGGCAGGAAGGCAGGAAGGCAGGAAGGAAGGAAGGAAGGAAGGGAAGAGGGAGGAATGAAGGGAGGAAGGAAGGGAGGAAGGAAAGAAGAGAGAAGAAAGGAGAGAAGGAAGGAAGGAAACGTGGATCAGCCTCTGAAAAATCTTTATTTCTAGGGATGTCACAAACCAATACAGGGCCCAAAGACATCCCTAAATGTGAGGTCAGAAGAAAACCTCAATTTTTGCTATCTTCCCTCACACTTCATTCAATCTCTAATATGTTATCATTAGTTGCAAAATATTTTAGCCTTAATGTTCTACAGGGAAAAGGGTAACGGGCAATGCCAAGGTCTAGCCTTAAGGTTATGGAAAAGTTAGGAGGTAATTGCTTGATTTTTGGGTTGCTTTAGCAGGGGTTATCACATCACCTTGACTCCCTGCCCTTCTTCCTTTCCTGCTCACTCCCTGCATGTGATCCTGTATCCAAGAGAGCCAGCCAAAATAAGAGCAAAGCAAGTCTGACTGTGTGTCCCTGGAGACAGTACTGTTAACACCCTCTACAGCGGCATTCTCCCACCACCGTGTTCTTTTATATTGTCTCGTTTCACCCTTACAACACAATTGTAAACTAAGCATTAAAACATTGGTTTCGGAGCCAAGGGAGCAAGCAAAGGCTCAGAATGGTCAAGTGACCGCACAGAGAGTTATCACTATGAGGAAGCTCTATTTCTAACATGGGACTTCACATCCCAAACTCGGCAAGTCCATTCTCTAGTCTCCCAAGGAGAAGAGATGGCTCATGGAAACAGCAGTACAAAGGACCAGGAGTGAACATGCTGCCATTTCTTCCTCTGTGTTATAGACTCTCTGAGAATAATACACTCAGAGACATGCAGTGGTGCTCAGAAATCTCAGGTGAGAAGCTCTACTTGCATAGGAAGATTGATGTCCCCAGAGACAGGACCCTGGTCATTTGAAAATTTGTTTGTGTCTTGTATCTATGGAGAATGAAGGAATACTGAAGAATTTTTACTCACAAACAACCGTTGAGAAAATAAAGAGCCCAAATGGTTTGTATTTGTGGGTGATTTTTGTCGGTTGGAACAATTACTGAACTTTTCTGAAGCTGCTCACAATGTTGAGCAGCAAGCATGGAAGAAAATCACCATAAGAACTATGACAGACTCTCAACAGTAGGAGGGCTGGTGAAACTAAATTTGCAGTAGGGATCTGGCAGGCTGGTTCTCTTCCTGATCTTATGCCTGTGTTTATGGCATACTATTCCATAGTCATTTGTAGCTGCAGCACCCTGGCATCTGATCCCACCTGATCTTGGAAGTTAAGCAGGGTTGACCTGGTTAGTCCTTCAGTGGAGACCACCTGAGAATATCTCGTGCTACAGGCTAGGAAGAAGGACCTGGCAAATGATGTCAGATGCGTAAAGATGTTTAAAGAGTTTTGATTTGTTTTATGTGGCTTTTATGTGCAAGTTTGACTCTGAAATTTCATTACCACTCTGTACACATTATACATGTATGTAAAAATGTTGTCACTTCCTTACTAAATGAAGAGATGTCCTTTTTTGTACATCTGCAAAGACTCTTTAAAATGTTGAAAAGTAAAGATGTCACATTGAACACAAATGTGAGCCTGCCTCATCCCATGATATTTTCAATAGCATTATATGGTTATGAAAGCTGGACAGGGAATAAAAGAGACAGAAAAATCAATGCTTCTGATTCTGGTGCTACAGATGGATATTGAATGTACCATGGACTGCCAAATGAACCAACAGATCTGTTCTAGAAGAAGTGCAACCAGAGTTCTCCTTGGAAGCAAGGATGGCTAGACTGTATCTTACATATTTTGGACATATAATCAGGAGGGACCAATCCCTGGAGAAGGACATCATGTTTGGGAGAGTGGCGGGTCAACAATAAAAAGACTTTCAACTAGATGGATTGACACAGTGGCTACAACAATGAGCTTAAAGAAAGATTGTGTGCCTGGCACAGAATTGGGGAGTGTTTTGTTCTGCTGCACTTGGGTCACTTTGAATTGGACCCAATTCAAAAGCACCTAACAACAACAAAAAGAGAAAGGGATTTGGGCCATAATCCCAAAAGACACATCCCTGAATGCCATTATCCCAAAAGTTGAAATCCTATAGGATCAAAATCCCCAAAAATATAAATTTAAAAAGTTATTTAAAATATATACATATATATGTATGTGTGTGTATATATATATATATACACATATATATACATATATACATATATATGTGTGTGTGTGTATATATATGTGTATATATATATGTGTGTATGTATATATATATACACACACACACACACACACACACATATATGTATATATATGTGTGTATGCGTGCAGCCGTAGCTCTGTGGCATCCGATCCCATCAGATCTCGGAAGCTAAGCAGGGTTGGGACAGGTTAGTACCTGGATGGGAGACCGCGTGGGAACACCAGAAGCTGTACACTTGGGAGAAGGACCTGGCAACCCCCTCCCAAAAATCAATCTGCCATAGAAAACCCTATGAGCAACAGAAAAGCACTGACAATAGTGTTTCCCCTGTTGTACAGAGGGTCACTATGAGTCGGATACTGACTCGATGGCACCTAACAACAACAATATGTGTGTATGTGTGTGTATGTGTATGTATACGTGTATGTGTATACACACACACACACACACACACACACACACACACACACATATATTTATATATTTGGTGGTTCTGGGGATTGAACCCAGGGCCTCCCGCTTCCATGCTTTGCAAGCACTGTACCACTGAGCTGTACCTCCAGCCCATTTTTTCACTTTTTGAGAGAGTCCCTCTAAATTACGCAGACTGCCTCTGGTCTCCAATTTTTAATCTTCCTGCCTCTGCCTCCCAAGTCACTGAGATTACAGGCAGCTGCCACCATGCCCAGCCCAATTTAAACCATTTTTCATTTGGATTTATTGGAGAAACATAAAAACCCTCAGTCCAACCCCCAAGTACTATAAATGTTTTTAAAATGACATTACAAGGATTAATTACGGGCAATTGCACAGAGATACCAAAAGAGCTGGATAACTTTCATAATCATTAATACATGTTAAAATTATTTGTTTGTTTGTTGTTTCAGGGATGCGCAACTGTCCTCAGAGACTCCATTCACATTCATTTTCCATGGAGCAGATCTTAGCACTCAGGCTCACATTCTGTAATCTCCTGTGGAAACACCCAAAACAATACTTTACACAGCTTGTATTTGCTCTCCTGACATGGTGCAACGGTCTTGTGTAAAACTAAAAATGTAATAAGTCTTACTCCAGGATTTAGCTTTCCACTCTCGTTATCTAGCATTTTTATAGATGGGACTTATTCCTTGGGGGATTTATGGTTTTAGGATTACAACATTTGGGATTTTAATGTTTCAGGATTATGATTTGGGGGATTGTAGATTTTAGAAATTTTGATCTTTTGACATTTTGGCCATGAGAATGACGGCATTCAGAATCATGTCTGCCAGGACTATGATCAGTACCCAAGAAAAAGGCACTCTATGAGCTCCTCTGGTCTACCCTCCAGCTGAGAAGTGGTAAGAACTGCTTCTAGTTCAAAGTCTAGCCACACACACACACACACACACACACACACACACACACACACACACACCATTAAATTTCTCTATCTTCTGTAAAACTTTAGAAGAAGCAATTCTGGAAAGACACTACAGAAATTCCCAAATGCAAACTTAACAAATTATTGACACAAAATTCTGCCTACCCTTAGTCTCAATCACACCACGATTAATTCACTTTGGGAGTCTCTTTTCTTTAAATATCCTAATGGTCAGCAATTAGCCATGTGGCCTTGAGATGATACAGTCTGTTGACTTGGGATATAAGAATTTCGTTCAATGCCAGCTCTGCAATTAACCACATTTGTTTTCATCTGTTTAGTGAGGATAATGATAACTAGCCTGCAGCCCTAACACTGTGGCATCTGATTCTGTAAGATCTCGGAAGCTAAGCAGGGTCAGTCCTGGTTAGGACTTGGATGGGAAAATGCCTGGGAACACCAGGTGCTGTAGGCTTGGGAGACAAACCCAGCAACCCACTCTCAAAAATGAATCTGTCGTTGAAAACCCTATGAATAGCAGAGAAGAACTGCCAGTAGTGTTTCACCCATTGTAAGTAGGATCACTTAGTTGAAGACTGATTGGATGGCACCCAACAACAACAACGATAACTAACTTTTACAGTGTTTGTGACAATTACAAGAGTGATATATGCAAAGTGCTTAATACGTTACAAAAGTAATGCGTGGAAAGCACTTACTGCATAGCCTAGCATAAACAAATGCTCAGTAAGCAGAAAATATACAGATGGTACAGGAATATATGTATGCCACAAATAAAAGAATAAATCTCAGATACATTAAAAAATGAAAGAGTTTTTTAAAGAACCTTTGAGAACTGAATTTCACTACTCTAATTCTTTAAAAAATATTCTTCAAAAAAGTATAATAATGTTAGAAATACCAATATAGCTATAATATTATATTCATAGTCCTACTTATAACTCTTCAGTCAACTCAGCACCCCTCGACTCTGATGTTCACTCTTGTAATTTAACTTGTTAATGTTTGCTGTAGTTTGGACCTTGAGTATCCCCTCGAGGCCCATGTGTTAAGGATTTGGTTCCCAAGGTGGTACTATTGGAAGGTAGTGGAACTTTTAAGAGGTGGGGCCTACCTGGAAGATTTTAGGTCATTGGGGGCATGCTCTTGAAGAAGTTGTAAGAATCAGGCCCAGTTTTCTCACTCTTTTTTTCCACTGGATTGTGATGTAAGAAATTTCGTTCCATCACTAGCTTCCACAACAATGGCCACCTCATCACAAGCCTAAGCAATAAATTCTGCCTGAACATGGATGAGAACTTCAGAAACCATGAGCCAACATAATCCTGTCCTCTTTATAAGTTAATTGTCTCAAACTTTTTTGTTAATAATGATGGAAAACCGATTCACACAATACCATTGGCTTGAAGGAACAAGGTGGAAGCCAATCAGAACATAGAAAGCAAATCTCTCTTTACATGCAAACTTTGCAATTTAAAGGACCTGAATGCTTGGTACACTCAGTGGGCAACTCTGTGCAATGTCAGATTGATTTCCCAAAGGGTAGAATTCAATGCTGTAATCATCAGACTTATGGAACACAGGCTCGCATCTTGGAAAAGAGAGCAAAGCTAAAATGCATTCCTTACTGGAAGTTAATTAACGTGGTAGTGAACAGCCCATAAAACATTGTCTGTGACCAACTAATTCTTTGAGAGTGAGTACATTGATTCATCTTGCTTCAGAGGCATATATTTTTTTCAAGGGTGTTTTCTTCAGTTAAAAGAGAAAACAGTTCTGCTGCTCAAATAAACAAGAGAACCTTTTGTGGTGTAAAAATTTATCAGGGACACTTAAAATTGTCAAGTGCTTGTGCTGATTTTTTCTCTGTATATCCACTTTAGGCTACAGATAAATGGAACAAAATATTTTCCCCCATTTTGTTTTCCCTCCATATGTTAGTAAGACTTTAGTAAATGTTTATTCAATAATTTAAACTGTAAATATATTTCCATTAGTTTATAATATATTCTACATTATAGACAAACATTTTTCATTTCTCTAAGGCATGTAGGACACAAGCTAGATGCAAGTGATGCATTTTACACAAACAAGACTACATGACCCAAGCTATTCCCTACTCACATTCCCTTTCCCTCTCTGCACCAAGAGCAAAGACTTATTGGCAATGGGTCCTCATAAATGCTTGCAGAATAAACACATAAACTTCTATTCTTGTTTTCTGAACTGTTTAGGCCCTAGTATATTCTCTTTGTACAACCAATAAGAATCAAGCAACAATTAGATGATTGTACAATCAGTAAGAATAAAGCACCAATTGGATTATTCAAGCTGATTTCTCCTTTTCCAAAGTTCCCCACCAAGAGTCTTCTCTGAATCCACACTGTACACACATCCATCTCTATGGCCGAACTGCTCTCCTAGTATCTCACTAGCATCCACGTTTAGAGATCACTTATAATACATCAGACATTGTGCTGTGCCTTTTATGATCAATTCTTTTTAATATTAAAACAATACTGGACTGTAGGCACTATCACTACCAACACTTTGTGGATGAGGAAATGAAGGTTGGAGAATTTTAATTATTTCAGTAAAATTGCATTGTAGGAGGGGAAGTAAGGCAGAGCTCATTTCTTGGTGGTTTTTTTTAGCTTCATTGAAGTATGATTGAGAAATAAGAATTATATATGTTTAGCATGCAAAACATGATGTTTTGATACATGTGTACATTGTCATATAGTTACCGAAATCAAGCTTGCCCATCATTGACTTGTCCATCACCTAATGAAGTTACCTTTTTTTTAACGTGGCAAAATCACTTGTGATCTATACTGTTAGCAAACTGCACGTATACCATACAATAGCTCCCCCTTACCTGCAGATATATTTTCCAAGATCACCAGTGGATATCCGAAACCACAAATCTTGCAATTTAATGAGTTGAGTTTTCCATCCAGTCTCTAAACCTAAACCTCCAAAACTATAACTGAAAAGTTTGTAGCTTAAGATGCAAAAGGAAAACTAACATGAATTTCTTTTTCTTCACAATTTCATCCATAGTAACATCATTATTAACGTAGGTCTCAGCAACATCAACATACATTTCTTTTCTTCCATTAAGTTGGGGATTTTTAGTTTTTCATTTAAATGAAGGATTTTATGGCTTTTCTTGGACATGTCTGAATTGTTAGTATCACAAATGTTGCTCTTTGGGGCCATCATTAAGTAAAATAATAAGGATTCCTTGAACACAAGCATGTCCTGTAACAAATCAAAGTGGCTTATAACCAAAGCAGCTACTAAGTAACTAACAAGCAGGTAATGTGTACAGTGTGGCTAGACTGGCATTTTATTATTAAAATACAAAGTTAAAAACTCATATTAATCTATTTTAAGTTGACCATAACTTAAATTCAATCAAATACCAAACCTTCCCATTTTTGCTATCTCCCCACAATTTTATTTTTATGTCAAGTTTATGGATTTTATATCATATCTATACGAATACCTTATTGGAGTTATCATCATTTTTAATACTTTTTCCTTATAACCATTATATTAAAATTATAAGTGATTTATACACCACAATTACAGTATTAACATATTCTAAATTCAACTATGTTTTACTTTTACCAGGGAGCTTTATACCTTTGCAGGTTTTTAAATTGCTAATTAACAGCCTTTTTTCTAACTTTAAGAAGTCCTTTTAGCATTTCTTATAAGGCAAAACTGGTAGTGAGGCAAGGTGTGATGGCTCACCTCTGTAATCCCAATGACTAGGGAGGCAGAGGCAGGACCTCAGGTTCAAGGCCAGAGACAGCCTGTGTAACTTAGCCAGACCCTGCCTCACAATAAAAAGTGAAAAATGGGCTGAGGTTTCAGCTCAATGGTAGAGCACTTGCTAAAGCCTGCATGAGGCCCTGAGTTAAACCCCTAGTAACAAACACACACACACACACACACACACACACACACACACACACACACAAAAACACTACTGGTGATAACTCCCTAAGCTTTTCTTTATCTAGGAAAATCTTTGTTGTTAGGTGTCATTGACTCGGGTCCTACTCATAGTGACCCCCACAGGGTTTTCAATGGCTGGTTGTTTCAGGATTGCTTTGGAAGTGGATTGCCACATCCTTCTCCCATTTTTGTGGTGCTGGGAATCAAATACAAAGCCTCAGAGACTGCAGAGCAGCACTCTACCAACTGAGCTAAATCCCAGCCCCAGGAAGTCTTTGCTCCCTGCCTATTTCAGAAGAACAGTTTTATTGGCTAAAGTATCCTTGTTTTTTAATGACTTTGAATATATTATCTAACTCTCTCTGAGTCTATAAGATTTCTGCTGAGAAATTCTCTATTGTCCTTATTAATAAGGTATGTAATGTGCTTGCTTTCCCTTACTATTTTCAAATTTCTCTTTGTCTATTTGTTTGATAGTTTGATTATCATGTAACTTGATGTGCTCTTCTTTGGTTGAATCCAAATAGAAACCTTTGAACTTAGTACATTCTATGTCCATACCTTTCTTTAGGTTCAGGAAATCATTATCCATTGTATTTAAAAATTAGCATTCTGCCCCTTTTTCTCTTTGCCTTTTTAGCTTCCACAATGCAATTTATTTTAAGTATTTGGTGGTTGATGCCAAGACCTCACACATACTTTACAAGTGCTCTACCACTGGGCTGCACCTGCAGCCCTTTTTCTACTTTTTATTTTTGAGTCAGGGTCTTGCTAAATTATGTAGGCTGCCTCTGGCCTTGAACTCATGATCCTCTTGTCTCTGTCTTCAGATTTGATGAGATAACAGGCGTGTGCCACTGCATCTGGCCACAGTGCAAATATCAATCTTTTGATGATGTTTCCTGACTTCCATAAATTTTCTTCATTCTTTTTCTCCTTTCACTAAATAATTTAGAATAATCTGTCTGAGATGACCTTCTGTGCTTTATCAAGTTTGCTGATGAAGGTCTCTATTGCATCTTTTAGTTCACCTATTGTTTTTGTTTGTTTGTTTACCTACAGCTGTACCACCTTGGTGTCTGATCCTGTCTGATCTCAGAAGTTGAGATCTGGTTAGTGTTTGAATAGGAGATTGCCTGAGAATATTAGGAGCTATAGACTAGGGAGAAGGACCTAACAGCCCATTCCTGAAACTATTAGCCATTGAAAATCTTATGAATAGCAGAGAAGCACTGACAATAGTGCCAGGCACAGTGTTGGGAAGGGTCACTATGAGTTGGACCTGACTAGACAGCACATGACAACAACATTGTATTTTTTAGGTCTACAATTTCCCTTTGGTTATTTTCATATTTTTCTAACTCTTTATTGAAATTTTTGTTTTATTACTGTATTGTTTCCCCGATAAAAGTGTTACAGACTTCTGAGCTATAAGAACAATTATTTGGAATTCTTTGTCTAACAATTCATGGATCTCCCATTCTTTAATGGTGGTTACTAGAAGTTTATTGTGCTGCTTTTGTGGTGTCATGTTTCCCTGATTCCTTTCGATTTGGGAAGTCTTGTGTCAGCATCTACACATTTGAGAAAGCAGTCACTTCTTCCAGACTTCATGGACTGGCTTTGACAGGGAAATATCTTCACCTCTGGTAGCTGTGGGAAGCATTGTGGCACCAACACTAGTGACAGAGTACATATAGTGTGCATGTGAGCATGGTGTCTCAGCCCTTGGAGACACTGATCCAGTGGACACAGTGTCTGAGGCTGAGATCCATGACATCAATGACTGTATGGTCTTTCATAGCAAGCCCTACAATTGGTCCATGGTGGCTTTGAGGATCTTTGAAGTGATCAATGGCTCTTCTGGTTCCAGTATCAAGGGGGCAAAACAGGCAGCAACAAAGGGTGGGGTCTTTTGTGTGCACAAGCTTGGCCATAGTGGCCATCTACAGACATATGCATGGCAACAGAGGCTGGCTGCAGGGATATCCATAGTGGCAAGGGCTAAGGTCACAGACCGGGGACAACTGCAGGCTTATGCGGAGTGGTAAGGGCTAGCATGATATATCCACATGGTTAGTAGAGTTGCAACTTGTTACATGCATAGGCATGGTTGCACAGGCCAGTTTCATGGGCCAGCTGTGGTAATAAGCACAGTGATTGCGGCAGTTCATGTAGGCTAGGGCTAGCTGCTACCATGCATTCAGCAGTGGGTTCTAGCAACATGGGTCATGTGGCTATATGTACATGGACACCTGCTGGGACCAGAGCTGCCTGTGCTGGGGCCAGCTGTGGATGCAATCACGGTAGTGAGAGATTGCTATAGGAATTGGAGCCAGATATTTGTGTATGCATTGTTGTAGGGGGCTGGGCTGGCAATGAGCATGGGTACTTTTGCAGTGGCCAGCTACAGAGGTGGGTGCAATGATTGCATCAGTCAAGGTTCTCCAGTGGAACAAGGTTCTCTAGAGGAACAAAACCAACAGAAAATATATATTATATTGTTGTTGTTGTTGTTGTTAGGTGCCGTCAAGTCGTGTCCGACTCATAGCGACCCTCATAGGGTTTTCAATGGCTGACTGTTTCAGGATTGCCTTGGGAGTGGGTTGCCATGTCCTTCTCCCATTTTTGCGGTGCTGGGAATTGAACTTGGGACCTCAGAGACTGCAGAATGGTGCTCTACCAACTGAGCTACATCCCAGCCTTATATGTTATATTATATTATTACATTTGCTACACATATAATGTAAGGGGATTTATTTGATGAGCCTACATGATGGAGCAGAATAGTTCCCCAGCTGTACCTGTACAGAGACTGGTAGCCACTTACTCCAAGAGCTGGAAACCTGAAGAGTCTCCAGTGGTGAGACCTAGAAGCATCCTGCAAAGCGTGATGTTGAATACACATGAAGCAGAGGAAAATGTTGGTTATCTCAAGGGCAGTGAGAAAAAGTAGGGGCGCGGAGAAGAAGAAGGAGGAGGAGGAGGAGGAGAAAGGAGAAGGAGGAAGAAGAGGAGGAGGAAGAGGAGGAGGAAAAGGAACAGGAGGGAGAGGGGGAGGAGGAGGGAGAAGAAAAAAGGAGGAAGACCAGGAGTAGCAGGGAGGGGGACAGAGGGGAGGGAGGAAGAGAAGCAGAAAAGGAGAGAGAGAGAGACAGAGAGAGGGAAAGATGCTCTGCTGTGGAGAGTTTTTAAGGCTCTCCCACTCGTGTGCTGGCTTCCTTGCATGTCCTCACTTCCTCCTTACAGAGCCCCGCCCCCTGGGTTGCAAAAGCTCACCCTCAGGGTGGGTCTTCTCCTCAGTTAGGCCTGAACCTGTCTGTCCTCTCTGGAAACATCCTAATGGACAAGTACAAAAATATGCTTCACCAATCTGAGGAATCTCTTCATCTAGTCAAGTGGACAGCGAAGGGTCCCCTCACAACGATGGAGCTCAGGGCCAGCTGCACATGCACACAGCACTGCACGTTCAGCCACAAGGGCACACGCAGTGGTAGAGGCCAAGACCTGCAGCAGTGACTGAGGTCATTTTTAAGTATCTATATGGTCCCTTTAATAAGTCCTTGACAAGGGATATCATGGAGGAAGAAATGTGAGCAGCTCCAGTGATGGAAGTGGGAGGTGGTTAATGGCTCAGCCAACAGCTGATGACTGAGAAGGCAAAAAAGTATGAGGTGCTCAAGGGGCAAAGCTAGAAGGGGAGGTCTGCTGCAGCTATACTTGTTGATTTACTCAGAGGCAAACGCTGCTACAGGCCTCTATAAAACAGGATTTTGGATTTTGCAATAATAAAATCATGGGGTGTCTGGCAGAGAGAGCTGCAGCAGGTACAGAGCAGCCAAAGGGGCTAGTAGAAGCCAAAGGAGCTAGAGAAGGTTGGTGCAGTCCAGTGCCAAAAGGACCAGGGAAGACCATGGTTGCTCCAACCATGTGGCTGATAATGATTGTGCCAACCTTTCTTATTTGCTTGTAGCTCTTAGTACACTTTGTGCTACTATAACAAAATTGCCACAGACTTGGCAATTTATGAACAAGAGAAAGTGCAATTTTAAAAAATACAGTTAATGTTTAATTTTTAAATTATTACAGTGAATAACACATTCCCATTAATTCCACTCAATATATTCCCCGCAGCCTCAAACACCTATTATGCCATCGTTCTTGCCACTTTCTGAAGCAGTCTGGAAGTCCCATTGTGTGAATGCTTTTTGTTATGCTGTTCTGGCTGCCTCAGAGTCCTGAGTTAATCTAAAATATTTCCCTATTAAGGTCATTTTGACTTTGGAGAATTATGTGAGATGAATTTGTACCATAGGAACCATAGGAACACCACAGTGAATTCTTAATATTGTGATGGCTTATTAGTTGTGGTTGTTGTTAGGTGCCACTGAGTCAGGTCTGACTCATAGTGACCCTGTGTAGGGTATTTAATGGCTCATTGTTTCGGGAATGGGCTGCCAAGTCCTTCTCCCTAGCGCATAGCACCTGGTATTCCCAGGTGGTATCCTATCCAAGGACAAGCCAGGCTGATCCTGCTTAGCTTCCAAGATCAGGGGAGATCAGATGCCAGGGTGCTATGGCTATAGATTGGCTTATTAGAGTGTTTAAGAAAATGGTCTATGAAATGGGCAAATGGTTTCATCCTGCACCATGACAATCTCTATGTCACACATCACTTCTGGTATCTGTCAAATAAAAATATTACAGTGTGTCCTCATCCACCTTATTCACTGGATCTGGCACCGTGCAACTTCTGGGTCTTACCTAAAGTCAAATGACCATGAAAGGTAAATGTTTTGAATCAATTTAGGACACTGAGGCAGCCACAACCAGACAACAAAGGGCACTCAGAATAGAGGGCTTCTAGAACTGCTTCAGACAGTGTCAAGGATGACAGGATAAGCGTTTCAAAGCCAGGGAGAATATTTTGAGGACATTAATTACAATGTGGCCTGTAATATACCACTGTGGCATCCAATCCCATCAGAAGATCTTGGAAGCTAAGCAGAGACAGGCCTGGTGACTACTTGGATGGGAGATCACCTGGGAATACCAGGTGCTGTAGGCTTGGGAGAAGGACTAGCAACCCACTCCCAACACTCAATCAGCCATTGAAAACCCTATGAAATGGCCAGACATGGTGGCACAAGCCTGTATCCAGCGACTAGGGAGGCAGAGGCAGGAGGATTTCAAATTTGAGACCAGAGTCAGTCTGGGTAATTTAGCGAGACCCTGTCTCAAAAAGTAAAAACAATAGGCTGAGGATGCAGCTCAATGGTACAGCACTTGCAAAGTATGCAAGCGTCAGGCCCTGGGTTCAACCCCTAATACGGAAAAAAAAAAAGAAAAAGAAAAAAGAAAAGAAAAGTAAACCCTATGAACCCTATGAATAACAGAGAAGCACTGACAGTAGTGTTTCATCAGTTGTACTTAGGATCACTATGAGTCAGATACCAACCAATGGCACCTAACAACAACAAATGGCAATGTGTCTCTCACTGTAATAATTTTTTCTATTTAAACTTTTAAAAAAAAATTAAGCCTTGTAGAGGTCTTTTTAGCTCATGGTTTTGGAAGCTGGGTGGTTGAAGATAGAGATGTCACATGTGTTGAGGGTCTGGCTGCTGCAACATACCATGGCTGAAGGCATCACCTAGTAGAGAGAGAGAGAGAGAGATGGGGACTGACCTCATCCTTTACCAGGACCCATTCCTGCAATAACTTCCTCATTCTTGCAATAAGAGTTTCCTTCCATTCATACGAGCAGAGCCCTCATTGCCCAGTCCTCTTAAATGTCCCCCCTCTCAATAATATTGCACTGGGGATCAGGTTTCCAACACATGTACTTTGCACGACACATTCAAAACATGTCACCAGCCATCGCCAGAGCTCTCAGTTGCACCTGTCTCTCCAGCTGACTGGGTGGGTGGAACTGACATGAGCCATTCAAGCAGGGTCCCCAAAGCCTGGGGAAGCTGGATTGTTCAATTCACTGTTCTTTTCCCTGCAGGGGATCTCTTGAGCTGAGAGTGTCCCTGTCTGCCCTGAGCAGTGCTGGCTAGAGGATGGGATAGTGTAGGCAAAACAAAACTGTGCTTCTTGCTCTTAGGAGTCCTTGTTCTTTAGGGCAGTTCTCACTCCCTTGCACTCTCCTAGAGCTATTTTCACTTAGGGGTAGCTGTCCAACAATTGCCAAATTGTTGGTTTTTTCAAAAGGGACAAAGGCAAGGATCTCCTACTCCACCATCTTGCTGATGACACTGACCTCATTTAATAATTAATATACTGCATTGCCTGAACTAATAAAATGACTCAAATTTTGAAGGGAGGAGAGTTTTAGAGAATATTGAGTCCAATTGCTTCACTTCACATACTGGGGAAATAAGTGAGGTGAAAATAAATGGGATCCCAGTATTTCAGGGATGGTCCAGTTAGAATTAGAAATTATATCACCTGACTTCATGTGTATTGATCTGGCACATGTGTATTACTAATAATCTATGGTATAATTTAGTTGAACATAAAATGTTCTTTGGCAATTCTCTTGAATTCATTGATTACTAACTCTGTTTTTTTCCTATTTCCTGGCCCTTTCCCTCTCTTGTGCATTTTCATTCCCAGAAAACATTGCTGTACCTTCACCAATCTTCGTTTCCCCATTCTTCCCATAATGATGCTTTTGAACTCTTCCTTTCTTTGACTCTTCATGGCTTACTCTGCTCTCACTCCCTAAACTGTCATTTCTCCAGATTTTCTTCTCACATGTCTGTTTTTCCCATCTCCTTGGCATTCTCCTCTTCTTTACCAATCTTATTATAATGTTCCTCAAGGTTCACCAGTGATCTTCTCTGCTTCCTGTCCATCACAGCATTGTTATGATTAATTTTATGCTCTGTTTTAATTTGTTCTGTTGTTGTTCAACAACAACAGCCAGGGCCTCATGCATGCTGTACAAGCACTCTACCCCTCACCTACACCCCCAACTACTTACTTTTTTTTTTTTTTTTGGTACTGGGGGTTCAACCCAGGGCCTCACACTTGCATGATTTGCAAGTGCAGTACCACTGAACTGCACCCTCAGCCCATTTGTTTTTTTTTTTAACTTTTTGAGATGGAGTCTCGCTAAATTACAGACTGCCTCTGGTCTCAAACTTGCGATCCTCCTGCCTCCACCTCTGCAGTTGCTGGGATCACTGGCATGTGCCACCGCTCCCAGCACCCCAACTCCCTTTTTAAAACTGTTTTATCTTGAGACAGGGTCTTGCTAAGTTACAGGCTACCTCTAGCCTCCAACTGTGGGTCTTCCCACCTCTGCCTCCCAAGTCACTGGGATTATGGGTGTGTGCAACCACACCAGTCATAGCCTTGTTTTTACTGCCAAGTTTATAAGTAATGACTCCACATCAGAAACTTCACCCTGATATTCAAACTCACATTTACCAGTACCTGCAGAATATTTCAACAAATGATAGAGTTATATGTTGTTGTTGTTAGGTGCCGTCAAGTAGATGTCTAACCCATAGTGACCCTACGTTGTTGTTGTTGTTGTTGGGTGCCGTCGAGTCTGTATCCGACTCATAGCAACCCTCATAGGGTTTTCAATGGCTGACTGTTTTGGGATTGCCTTGGGGGTGGATTGTATGGCCCTTCTCCCATTTTTGTGGTGCTGGGAATTGAACTCGGGACCTCAGAGACTGCAGCACAGTGCTCTACCAACTGAACTCAATCCCAGCCCTAGTGACCCTATGTACAACAGGCAAAATGGTATTGTTAGTGCTTCTCTGCTATTCCTAGGGTTTTCAGTGGCGGATTGTGTTTTGGGAGTGGGTTGCCAGGTTCTTCTCCAAAGCCTAAAGCACCTGGTGTTCCCAGGTGGTCTCTAATCCAAGTACTAACCGAGTCTGACCTGCTTAGCTTCTGAGATCTGGTGCCACACTGGTAAGGCTGCAGGCCATGGTTACATACACCACACTAACTCAGGTCTGACTGCCTCTGAACTACTTTTCTTCCTTTCCCATCAGACTTTCTTTTTAATTTTCTTTTTTGGCTCACCTCTACTGATAATTATAGCAAAGAATGGCAAATTATTTATTCATATCTCTGTTCTCTTCCTTACTATCACACTGCTAGGTTAAATGCCCTAACTCCTTTGAGTTTTAGTTGATCAATTACTGGCATTTGTACAGTAGGAAATGAGAAGTCATGTACATCTCCTTTAGGGGCAGAATCTAAAGGCTTGTGGAATATTCCAATCTATATTTCTCTTTTACCTCACTTTTTGGCCAGAGCCAGAGGTTCCAAGACAGTAATTCAACATCCTACAAGGTTGAGGAACACACGGGAGGAGGAGCTAAGTCCCTGAGTGACTCTGGAACAAAGCTGGTCACTCCTCTGTTAACCCTCATTAGACTGCAATTACGCAAGGAATAAATTCATATTATGTTCATTCACTGAGTTTTTGTGTGTTAATCATTCCAGAAATTATCTTATCCTGTGCAACACCACGATGTAGGCAAGCAACTTTAGTCATTATCAACTTTGAAGTCTTATTTATTTTGCAGATGCAATCATTCAAAATTCCTAGTGGCTCTCCCTCCACATCATTTTATAAGTCACTCTGATTTGCCACTATTTTCCCAGAATATTTGTTGCCATTTTAATCTCATGCTTTCCTATCTTTTGATAGAACTGATGCAATTTATTTCCAAGTGTTCTTTGTTTCAAGTATCTTGTCCATTTCACTTTGTCCTCTCCTGTCTGACTTCCTAAACAGAAATCAACACAGAAATATCTATATTTGAAATACTTTCATGGTCTTATATCATTGCCACCAGGGTAAAATCCAAGTTCTTTAACATAGCATTCAAAATTTTTTTGACAATTGTCTTTTCTATACTTTTGCTCCTCCATAGTATTTACCACTTTACCCAAGCTACTCACTTTTCTTCTTCTATCACCTTATTAATTCTATTTATGAAGTTCATAGTTATAAAAAAATTACAATGTTTTTTCTCTGCCATCAAAATTTTTTTCATTTTTCAAGGCTGAAAGTTATATATACTTTTATTGTACTTTCTATAATTCCGAGGTCAAAATTGATTCCTATACCAATTGTGTATGTGGCTATTCTGTTAACATTATTAACTTTAGCTCTGAATATCATTTTCTTCCCATTATTTTGAAATGTTTTTAAAGACAGTGTTTATTACCTACTTCTATAGAACAAGATTTGTACCTAAAAGAAGTACCCTATAAATATTTGGCAAATGGTTGAAGAAATGAAAGAATGTACAAGTGCAACATCAAACATATTTGATATAGGAGACATACTGCACCAGTACTTATAAATATAGCTCATAGTATGGTCTCTACTTTCAAAATAAAATCTAATGGTTTCCCTATGTACATTTCAACTCATCAAAGACTTGTTGTATTTCTACAGTTGTTCATTTATCTCAACTCTTTGAAGAGGTTGGATTTCAAAGCTAACTGACTTTTACTTTTTATCATAGTTTATGGCATATTTTAAGGAATTAAGATGCATAAAGCCACTTATCTTTGAGAATGCATAGGAGATCAAAGTAAGATACGTCTGGAGAATATACTTAAGAATAAGGAAAAACTAGCTATACCACCATATGATCATTTTCATTACATACATCCTTCAAAGCCCAGGGAAACCTACGCCTTTCCAGACCATCCTTGTCCCCTCAAATACACACAAGGGCTAGTATACCACTCAGATACCAATCAATCACTGCCTCATTTAGAGTTCTATGTTGTTGCCTTGTCGATTATTTCTTCTTCTGTTATTTAATTTCAATATGTATACATTTTCTCTTCTTGCTAGATTTTATACTTTTTATGCATATAATGTCTGCAGCCGAACCACTGTGGCATACAATCCTGTCACATGTTGGGGGCTGAGCAGGTTAGTACTTGGATAGGAGACTAACTGGGAACACCAGGTGCTGTAGGCTTAGGAGAAGGAACCGGCAACCGACTCCCAAAAATCAGCCATTGAAAACCCTACGTATAGCAGGGAAGCACTGACAATAGTGTTTCATTTGTTGTATGTAGGGTCACTATGAGTCAGATACTGACTCCACAGCACCTAACAACAAGAATGTATATAATGTCCCTCAGAAATTAGCAGTCTGCTCTTCACATTACTCAAATAAGAGGAACATTTCCTCCTTTGTTTTGATTTAAGACTATATAGTGAAAGGTGCCTGTTGTGTTTTATTTGAGGGAGAAGTGTCATTTCTTTTGCTTGGTTTGATTAATTTAACTCCAGGTTTAGCCTTTGTTTCCTTTGTGCTCTTGATCAAGGCATTTGATTCCAGCGAACCTCACCTGATGAAGTACTGTTTGCTGGGATGATATTAAAGGGAGTTGTCCTGTGACTCATATTTTTCTCAGGACTTGAATGATTAAGAATACATAGTTCTACAACTAGCTCTGAGGAAAAGGAAGAGAGGAAAACAAGATTCATTCTGGGTTAGTAACAGAGTTTTAATGCCACATATGATTTTAAATCATAGTTTTTACTTCTCTGGGCCCTGGTGGGATTTCCCATTATTTTACCCATTTCAGTGTTTATGAGTCAGACCTGATTCGACAGTACCTAACAACAAACAACAATAGCATCTATATGGTGAGAAAGGAATTTTTTCCCTTTATGTCTATCTTCTTGCCTTAGATGCTTAGATTCATATGCAAAGAAGGTTGACAGCAAATGAGGGACTGGTATTGAATCTTTGAGGCTATTTAGTTATAATTAAATAAATTATCATAAGAATTACCTCTCTGTAGTTGCAATAGGGGTTTTAGCTCAGTTGGTATATTTCCTGCTCTGCACTCTCTGAGGACCCAGGTTTGATGCACAGCTCCACAAAAATGGGAGATGATGGTGGCATTCCACTCCTGAAAACAATCAGCCATTGAAAACCATATGAGGGTTGCTATGAGTCTGACTGGACTCCATGACACCTAACAACAACAAAAACAGCATAGTTGCAATAAATCTGTTCTAACTTGGGTTATGAGTGCATTAAGAGAAGAAGAAATGGTCTCTCTGTTCCTCACAATCCACCTCACTGGGTCCCACTCGGGATTCCACAGTGACCCATCCATCTTCCATCTCCACTTAGCAGAATTTGGGGAGAAAAGATGGAAGTGGCCAATCAGAAGCAGCAGGTAGAAGTAAAGCTATTGATGGGGAAATGAGAACACCAATGTGCTAAGCATATCTCTTTCTCTTCTCTCCCATCACTAATACACACAAAAGCAGTGACCAGAATTGCACTGGAATGAAAATTTAAGGAAACATTCAATTTTTTTCTGAATTTTCTGCAAAACAGCCTTATTCCAACATCAACACTCTCATAATGCCTTCCAAACATCCACTAAAAAACCACCTATCCAACTGACATGGAGGGTGGAGAGTTTTCACATTCCATAAGGTCAGGAAGCAACCTGCTCATTAAGGCCTCTGAAATCCCGAAACCAGAAAGTCTGTTTGCAGATCAGAACTCCTTAATCAAATGTTCAAAGTTTATTTAAGAGTTCCTTTAAGGAAATTTTTCCCCATAACCACCTGACAACTGGAAAAAGGAAAAGGCTACTGATAGGGCTTCCAAGGGATGGAAATCTTTGTTCATATTTGTTAGTAACATGAAGCTTGAAATAGCAGACTGTATTTCTACGTTTAGCCTGCAAATCCTCTCACTGCCCTTTTGGGGGGGGGGGGAGTTAATTCCCAGAGCTCGCTCTAAACATGCAATGACAACTCCTCCCTCAGCTCAACTCGGGGAGCATGCAGTGTCAGGTTTAAAATGACAATCTCATGTCCTATTGCCTTTTAGCAGTGAAGAGCAATAACAGAGGAACTTACTGAGTCGGCCTTGAAGGCAAACAACCTCCATTGGTCCGGTCCCTGCTGCTCGTTACCGATAGGTGGAGCTGCTGCAAAGCAGATGGATATCCAGCACGGCAGGAGCGTTCGCTCTACAGAAGGCTGCTGAGAGACGTCTGTGCTCCAGCACGCCCTGACAACTATCAAGAGAACAGCCTAGATTCTGTCGCAAAAAAAAAAACCCACATCATATCTATGTACCAAACAGGTAATTAATCTTCAAAGCAACATCCCTGCACAGGACCCAAACTTTGATTGTGTTCAAATAAATCTAGGCCTATCTTTAATCATTTTGGGATTCTTTTCCTTAAATGAGTTTAACTATACTTCATTAAAATGTTTTAAAATATTCATGACATTACAATTCCCTCAACAAGTTCTCCTGTTAAAACATTGTCTTTGTCTGTTTTATTATATGAGAAACAATACTACAGTGTTTCCTTTTCTTCCTCCTCTTATCTCACGCTTTTCTTTTTGGCTTTGAGAATAGTACTATCTAATGGTGCTAAAGGCCATAGGCAAAAACAGAAGGTCTCATTTCAGTAGTCCATCCAGCACCAAGAAGAAAAAACAAATAAGTAAAAGCTAAATCAAAGTAGGTACTGTATACATACGTACATATGTGTGTATACAGAAAGAAACATGTATACATACATATGTACATACATATCTTTTTTATTCAAGTTTTATACAATATTTGCTTTTTTATATCTTCACAGGGAAGATCACATCTAATCATTTTATTTAGATGCTGTGAATAAAAATTAAGTGAAGTTAAGCACAGTAAAAAGCTGAAATACTTGCACGTGCATCTAAACAAGCTGTTGATCATCTAATGAGAAACAAGGAGGAAGTAAATGCTAAATAAAGCAATGAGTGACATTAGGACTCAGCTTCCCATGACAATGCCATGGGGAAAGTAATACGCCCCTGTACGAACTTCCAAACTCATAAGGCATCTCTGAATTTGCTTCATAGATAAATGACTCAAACCCTTCCCAAACTGGTCCTGAGTATTTTTACTTATAGCTTTGACAAGGTGTCAATTTCCAGCACCCAACATAACTTTCCCCCATATCATTCCCTTGCCCAAGAAGCTATTAAGCTGAACTATCTAAGGAGCCAGCCATATACTTTCTACATGATTAAATGAGGAGAGACAAATGTGAGTTTCATAAGCTTGGAAGGACCAGGAAGGGTAATAGTAATCAGAGAGCTGAGCAAATATTGACAGCAACAGTCCACATTGGAAATATTGCAGCTCAGCGGGTCACAGCTCCAGTTTCTCCAGCACAGCTTGTTTATTCCTGTCAAGCTCAGCCTGATAAGGAGGCCATCTCCTCAAAAACAGGGAGAGCATTTTCAGCTCACTGTCCTGTCATCCGGACACCACAAGGGGTTTCTGGAAAGTATCACATGTTGCATTCACCAAAGTTCTATGATTAATATTTTCAAATATCGAGTTTCAGGAAGTCTGCCTTTTCCTCTGTTCAGTAAATGGTGCATTTCCACATAAGAGAAATGTGATGGTATCAGGGAAACATCCCTGAACCCATGGCCTCTGTCCCAACAGAAAATTATTGAACCATAAATCCAATATTATGAAAATCGATTCCTCCAGCTCCTCCAGCTACACATGAACTTCAGTGTTGTTTCCAGGCATGACAGTATGTCTCTACAAAAAATCCCTTTCAAGCTAATTCATAGTTTGTTCTGTGAGAAGAAAGAAAAGTATTTTATCTTCCATTTCTAAACTTAAAGAGTACTTCAGACTCAAGTGAATGATTTTTTTTCTTAATGGTACAAACATTTTTAGAGTCACTTTCCAGTCTAACTTAGCCACTGAGAAATTCCCTCTAGTTTTGATCTTTTTCTCTTCTGTTCCCCTATTCATTTGCTGTGTTAGATTTACAACAAACAGAAACAGGCTTTAAGCCCACTCCAAGAGATCCTTGTTCATTTCCTATGTGGGGAGGCAAGAGATTTTAGAACCAGAGAGCTATTGAAAGAGTACAGCTTTTTAAAAAAACTTTTCTTTGAACAACACATTTCAAAAGCATCATTTCAGAAGACCCATGACATATTCATTGGTCTCATGAAATTTTATTAAGTTCTTAGTGGGTTACATTAAATTTTAAGGTAGTGATTATCAAACTATAATTCTTCAAAATGCTTCACTTCAATCACAGAATGATATTCTTAATAATACTCATCACTCTATAAAATTATCTTAATTATGTATGTGTACCATATTTATTTTCTCTTCCCTCCAACTGAATGTAATCTATATTTTAAAAGTACTAGACTAATACTTGATACATAGTGGAGACTCCAAAAGATAATTATGATGAATAAATAAATTCAACAAATACTATCTATATCTTCTAGTATGATAGGTAGAAATCATGTAAAAGTTAATTAACTATCGTTTATTACTGGTAGAAATGCTAAGTGATATAGTCACTTTTGAAAGCAGTTTTCTACCTTCTTACAAAGTTAAACAAATACTACATATGAGATCTGGCAATTTCATGTCTACGTGTGTACTCAACTGAATTGAAAAAAGAACTATATGCAAATTTTTTACAACTTTATTCACAATTATACAAAACTGGAAACAACCAATATGGCCTTCAACAGTTATATGGATAAATGAATGATGATACATCCAGACAAAGGAATATTACTCAAGGACAAAAAAGAATGAGCTATTATTGAAACTTAAATTCATATTGAAAGAAACCAGACTCAGAAGGCTATATATTTTATATTCCATTTATGTGACATGCTTGAGAAGTCAAAACTGAAGGGGTAGAAACCAAACTTGTTTGAAGGATCTGAGGAGGGACAGGGGTTAAATACAAGAACACAGGACACACATAGGGCAATTTTCAGGGTGAAAGCTCTTCTATATGATACTGTAGTACTCAGTGTATTTGTTAAAAGACCACAAAGAATGAACTTCACTACATGCAAATGAAAATAAATAAGCTCAAAAAGTCAGAGGATACCAGTCAGAAAGCCAACTGACATATGAATCTCACTATATTACAAATATGTGAGAAAGCATCACTGAAGGGTGTGGGAACAAAATGATCTGATCTAAGTAAGTTTGATAAGCTCTGTTTTGACCAGAAAATATAAGACTTAAAAAGACAAAAATAAGAATCAGTACATTAACAGTATAGTGTGGTTGGTACATTTGTTTAGGGGTACAGGTTAGCGATCCTGAAACTATGCTCATGCCACATAACATTTTGGTCAAGAATGGATGGCATATACAGTGGTTCCTCTAAGATTGTAGTGCCTCATGGCATCATAACATATTTTAATTTGTGTTGGTACACTCTATGCTGTTCATACAATGACAAAATTGCCTAACAATACTTTTCTCAGAATATATCCCCATTGTTAAGAAATGCATGACTGTACTTTACGTGCATATTAGAGTTTAATGAATAAGTAAATGAACTGGAAATAACAGAAGCCGATTTTTTCACTCTCAGAGAAAGAAGATACACAGAATCAAATGAAAGGTGGATCAGAGTAGCAGATGGAGTAGAAACTCATGTTTGTTTATTTATTTAGATAGATAAATAAATAAAAATATAAATAGATGAATAGGTATATTAGGCAGATTTTTGTGGTCACGGAAGCACCTAATAAACAACAACAACATAGTATACATACAAATATATTTTCTAGTTCTGTAAAATGATAGGGCCTGAAAGCAACTGCAGCCTTGGAATAATTAGCACAAGTAGCACCCAGATCTCAATTTCCTAGTAACACTCTCCAATAATAGGAATAGAGACCATTTGTGGATGCTAGAGAAGGGTCCAGAAAAATATAAGATGATCTTGGAACATGTTTAGGTACCATGAATTAAAGAAACACTAAAAGAAAAAAATGAAAGCAAAGAAATGGATGTCAAAAATCTATAAGAGTTCCAACACTGGTCAACACTGAAACAAAATAAAGAAAATAGTGAATGATAACACAAATGATAAAATAATAATCATGTTAAACATGTTGATATGAATTTAAAAAGCAAATGGAATAATGGGCAAATATTTGTTATAGAAGATTCTTAAGTAATAAACATTAAAAAATGAAGGAAATAAAAATTACTATTAGATCACCATAGTAACAACTGCTTCTTGCATGATCTACTGATAGATGCTAAAACTAATGAGCAGAACATTAATGAGACAAGATGTTTGAATAGCCTCAAAGTAATCTCTCCCATAACACATATTAAGTGCCATTGTGGTTTTAACATATACTCACACATTCTTTAGTATTCCTGCCTGCAGTGGGTAACCTTTACTTTCTCTCACCTGAAATGTAGGCTGGACTTCAGAAACTCATTTATAGTGAATAGAATATGAAATGAAAAAAATAGTAATTTAAGTAGATAAATCTCACAGAAGCTGGCTTAATAAAGTATTTAAGGTCAACATCATCAGTATTAAGCCCCAAATATAACATGTACTTTTTGATATGGTGTGATGGATGACAAGTACATTCTTCCCTCTGATATTTTCCCAAAAAATCTAAAATCTCCATC
The DNA here is from genome assembly GCA_007922755.1 of Pedetes capensis. NCBI lineage: Eukaryota > Metazoa > Chordata > Mammalia > Rodentia > Pedetidae > Pedetes > Pedetes capensis. The sequence continues at coordinate 29,099 of VMDO01021025.1, forward strand.
TACTCATGAGGAAACACAGAACAAACTCAAATTGAGGGGCTTTCTACCAAATATTTATCTAGTACTGTCCAAAAGGGTTAAAATCACACATGCAAAAAAAGACTTGAGAATTACAGATTGGTGGAGAGTAAAGTGTCATGATGACTAGGTGAAAGATGGTCTCATATGTTGGATCCTAGAGCATAAAATGGCCCTGTTTGAAACACAGGAGCAACCCAAATAACCTCTGTAGTCTAGTTCATGGTGGTGGTGCTGTTAGGTGCCATCAAGTTGGGTCCAACTCATAGTGATCCTATGTACAACAGATGAAACACTATCTGACATTATGCCCTGCCGGCACTGTATCAGTGCTTCTCTGCTATTCATAGGGTTTTCAATGGCTGATTGTTTTGGGAGTGGGCTACCAGGTCCTTCTCCCTAGTCTGAAGCACCTGGTGTTCCCAAATGGTCTCCCACCCAAGTATTAACCAGGCCTGACCCTTCTTAGCTTTCAAAGATTAAATGGAATTGGACACTAGGGTAGTATGGCTATAGACTACATACCATTAAAAAACAGAGAGTCTGAATCTCTTGTGGTACACCTGTAAGCCAGTTCAGATAGTTGTTGTTGTTGTTAGGTGCCATCGACTTGGTATCCGACTCATAGCAACTCTACATACAACAGGGGAAACACTATTATCAGTGCTTCTCTGCTGTTCATAGGGTTTTCAATGGTGGATTAATTTTTGGGAGTGGGTTGCCGGGTCCATCTCCCAAGTTCAGATAGTAGTACTGTATTAATGTTAATTTCTAGTTTGGAAATGTATACTAATTATATAAAATATTAACATTAGAGAAAAGTAGATGACAGATACACAGGCAATTTTCATACTGTCTTTATAACAAACACCTCTGTAAATCCAAAATTGTTTCCAAATATAAACTTTAAAAAAATAAAGTACAAACGAACTAATGATACATGCCAAATAGGAGGAGAAGATCAAACTCAGAAAATGTCACCATTAACGTAAACATTATCAACAAGGTGGTAGATTAGAAATTGGGTGCTGAAAGGTGGTTAGAATTTGGAGAGCCAAAATGTAAGAGAAAAATGCACCATGAACAATGCTATAGGGAGAACTTAGGTAGAGAAACTATGGTCGGTAAGTCTGAGTAAACTGTTACTAATAGGTTAGAACACCCAAGTGTTGTGAACTTCTCTGGATCACTGTTTTGTTGTTATTATCATTGTTGTTGTTGTTGTTTTTAATTGTCACTCAAAGACCCTTCGATCCTCAGATATTGACCATTTCTTTTCCTAAGCAAGTTTCTGCCCAAAGGGATCCCTTTTCTCTTATTATCTCCGTGCATGAGGGATTTGAGCCATCTTCATTGGACATGTTATTAGTTGCCTCTACATGATTTAGCATTTATTTTGGCTAAGGTGTCTGCCTGGAATGACAACGGCATTGACTGTTCTCACACCTCCTTCTTCCTGTGGGGCTTAGAAGCTTTCTGTGATGGTCTTCAGTGAGCAACATCATTTCCCCTTCAACATTTTATGGGACAATCACAAAGCTAGTCCTCCAGAGGGCTAGTTAGTTGAAGTTAGCCTAATGACAGGAACTACAGATGAAGTAAAGAAGCAAATTCCCTTCACACTCTTTGTTTCACTGACAATCATTAAATGCTTCTGGCAAAGTGTTTCCAATCGATTGCACCATCCAAATACAAACGCGTATTAACCCTCCTAGTTGCCATCAGGCCTGAGGCACACGCCCGCGTACTTTCACTTGCACTCCTGGACGTACTTTACCTTTACCTTCATTACTGCAGAATCAAGCCTAGAAACAATTGTCTGCTTTTGGAGAGGAAAATTCTTTCTTTCCTGCTGGTAATGAAATGTGTAAAAATGTGCCCATAAGCCTCTGTCTCCTAGCAATTCACTGCTGCTCAAGCCAGAGTCTCTGCTAGGAACAAATTATTGGTAGGTACCAGGGTAGGGGGTTACTTTGCATAGCTGGAACAAGGTTCAAGAAATGTCTTCAGCAAACTCCATGCTAACAGCTAGATAGTAGCTGACAAGGTAACCCAGGAAAATATTTATTTTGCCAGCCTGGTAATACAATGTGACCAAACATGTATAAATTTATTATTTCTACTTTTCTTCCTAACATTAATTATGGCCCCGTGCAGAGAACATTGAAGATCATCTCTTACAGTAGAGGTTGAGAGGAAAAAGAATTCCCTGGAATCCAGACTTAACTAAACTGAAAATGCAGAATGTTAAGGTTAAAACTTCAGAATTGCAATGTAGTTTGATCCAGCAGGGTGAAAAAAATGGCTTTTAATCCATGCAGTAGAGGACATGTTAGGATGTGAATTTGGTGGCAATGAGGGATGAAAAGCTGAGTCCCCAAAGCTGAGAGAAAGCCCAAGTTAGTGTAAGCAGTGACTGTTCTCAGCATGTCCTGCAGCCCCTGCCTGGAACCAGGATGCTGTTCCTGACAAAATCCATCCTCTTTCTGGAGTAGCACGGAGCCCTTTTCAAGGCTTGGCCATGCAGATGCAAAAGCTCCTTTATGGAAGTGATTTTTCAGTCTGTGGTCACCCCATATTCTGAAAAGAAAAGGACTTGGCCTAGTGTTGCCTTGCCCTTGCTTTGCTGACCTGATTAGCTGGCCTCCCTGAATTCTCTTAGCTCACACGCTGTTCCCACATCCCTTCTCCATGGCACATGCACACACATGCCACCTCACTCTTTGGAACTGAGTCCCTGAGAAAACTGAGACACAAACCTGTTTCTTATGCATGGTGCCAAGCAGGAGAAAACACTGTGTACTACTCATAAATTCTATTTCATTTCAGCAAGAAAGTGCACGCTTTCCATCTCTCACAAGCACAGGTGCACACACACCCTCGCAGACATTTCCCTACTTTCAGCCAATGATCAGTAGGAGGGTACACTCCTTGAGAAAGCTGCACACTGAGCCTCCCAAATCTCCTAGCTACTGAAAACTCTGGCAAACCTTTTTCCTGAAGGAACTGTCAGGCTGGTCGGCATGGAGGCTGATTTCCACCACCAAGAGAGAAAGCCTGCATGGATGACCCACGGCCACGCACTAGCTGAACTTGTTACAGGATGTCCTGACATGATAGCTTGACATTAGATAAATAGATAGCCCAGATGAAAAATCACCATGGAAAATAATTGCAGCTGACAGAGAAGAATAGTGTGACATTTCTGGATCCCCACAAACTCCTTTTCTAAGAAATCACTCTCTGCCATCAAAACATCTCATAGTTAAAGGCTGATAAGGTTAAGGGATTTTATTTTCTCTGGAGGAAAAAAGAAAAAAGAAAATAGCCAAACAAAAATGTTCCAAAGAAAAACAATACATTGTTTCCTTTCACACCTTCAATGAGAAACTCTAAAATCAATTTACAAAGGAAATCTTGCTTTTCTTATGAATTAAGGACTCTGCAAAAGAAAAAAGTAAAAGCCTTTCTATGACTTCCATTTCTGCAGTAAATATGATAAGCAACTCAGCTGATGTTCTTGAAAGCTCCACCTGTTGGGGATGTATGATGTCCAAATGTTTTGGATGAAATGATCTTTTCTTTTCTTTTACATACCTCTTCCATTTTCTTCTCCTTTATTCTACAGCAAATCAAGCACTTTTCTATGTCCTAGCCAACTTTGTCATTTAACTTTTCCTAGACTTCATGTCCAGTTCTAACCTGAACAATTTTGAATATTACATTCCACAATCATTCTCCTTGCTTAAAAAAGGGAGTATCATCTTTGAAATATGATCATTCCATTATCTCAATTCACTATAATTACCTTTTCAACACTCAGTTGTAATCCTCTTTCAACCTGCAGTGCTTTCCTGGGCTGCTAAAATGAAATAGTGATTTCCAAAATCAAGACAACATTGCCTTCCAGGTACTATGGCACACCCATAGAATCCCAGTCACCCCAGAAATAGAGGCAGGAGGATCACAGGTTCAAGGCTAGAGGCAACCTGAGCAATTTAGGGAGACTCTGTCAAAATAAAAAAATGAAAAGGGGCTTGGGGTGCAGCTCAGTGGAAGAGCACTTGCAAAAGCATAAGGCCCTGGGTTCAACCCCTTAGCACTGCAAAAAGAAAAAAAAAAAAACAAGACATTACCTGGCAAAACAAAAAACTAAATACCTACGTACTGCATTTGTGCTCTGTAATCCATTATGTTGTTTTCCCTTATAATAAGCATATGACAAGACATATGATCTCCAGTTGCCAGTAAAGAAACTGGATGCAGAGCAACTGTGGAACTCATTCACAGCCAACTAGAAAGGCTGTCTCAATCCAAGCCTCTATTACTACCAACTCCCTTCCCTCTGTGGCATCATGCCACCTTCTAAGGTCTCTGGAAGGAAAGATCTGGGAGGTCTGAAGCTAGGAAGTTTTTTTTTCTTTCCCTTTTAAATGAAGGATAAAATCCTTGAAAATAGCATATATTGTTTAAGCTTCACTATTTAACATGAATTTTGAAAGAGTTTTTAGTGAGCAATAATGCTGTCAACTAATCTTCAGAAAATAAGTGTACTATTTGTTGATTTTATTATTGTTTTGTTTTATTTTTGTTTTTTGGAAATAGATATTCACTGGGTAGCCCCAGCTGGAGTGGAACTCTCTATGTAAAACAAGCTAGCCCTGAACTTGCATCAGTCCTCCTGACTCAGCCTCCAGGGTGCTGGGATTACAGGCGCATGCCACCATGCCCAACTATAAGTGTATATATTTTTAATTCCAAGAAAAATAGAGGGAAATTTCTGGCTCTTTAAGAACAATATGGATCTTTTTTTTTTTCAAATTGCCAAGATAAAGAAAAGTGACTGTGTTGGAAATCAGAAACTTAATAAAAAGAAACATAAATCGGTCCCTTTAATTACACAAGCTGAATGGAATTTTTACATCATATCATGAATGATTAACAAAATCTTTCTTGTTGGGAAAAGGAATCTGCCATATATTAGTAACAAGAGCAAGAAACGTTTTTTACCTTTAACTTTATCTTTGTGTAAGCCATCTACAAATACACATAGATCAAAAGATTTATCACCAACAGACATATGTATAATCTCAGGAACTTGCCCTTAAAAATCCAACTCATGCAACTCAATTTACTTATAATGTGAATTAAAATTATATTTATAGAGGAAGTACCCTAGTAATCATATATAATATAATGTATATGGTAATCAATATGTTGTTGTTAGGTGCCGTCGAGTCGTCAGTATCCGACTCATAGCGACCCTCAGAGGGTTTTCAATGGCCGACTATTTCGGGATTGCCTTGGGAGTGGATTGTCAGGCCCTTCTCCCAAGGTAATCAATATAGAAGATATAATTGAATTTTGTATATTATTTTTTCATTATATTTTTCATGTATAAGTATCAGAGTCCTGTTAAAAAGGGCAGTTTATTATCATACTAGCATTATAAATGAATTATATAAGTAGAAAGGAGATACTTATCATATATAAATGCTTTTAAGGTACAATGTGTATATATATATATATATATATGCTTGTATACTGCTTCCACATCAAGGATTAGCTGATCATGCTTTAAGGTCAAATTCTACTGTTGTCTGTTTTTGTTGATAAAGTTTTATTTGAACACAGCCACAAGCATTTGTTTACATATTGCCTATGGCTACTTTCATGCACACAAAAAGGCAGAATTGAGTGTTTGTGACAGAAACCATATGGCCTGTAATGTCTAAACTACTTATTATCTGGTCTTTTACAGAAGTTTGCTGACCCCAATCTATCTATGACACATAACTATCAGTTTTTGTAGGACTGAGTTTCATCAAGGACTTCTGAAATTATTACAGCAACAAATTCTGGAGATAATTCTGTATGCTCATGACCAGAAAAATGTATATACTTGAATAACCGCGCTGACAATATTTCTTTTCAGCATAACAGAACTGAGAAACCAAAAGATACCGATATATAAATATACACCTGTGTCCATCTCTGAAAGAAGCCATAACGACCTTTTAGGTAGGGAGGCTGTCAAATTGTTATCAAAAGATTAGCTTTGCCATCTGGACAATCAGCATGTAAAGCAAGTAAATATTGCTCTACCAATCTGCAAACTATCAAAGCTCAGGATCCCTGTCAGATTCTTCTTCAACTATTATGACAAAAAAAAGTTCAGAATGACTAGATTTTGCCACAGATCATTATTGTTATTAGGTGCCGTCGAGTCGGGTATGACTCATAGTGACCCTATGTACAGCAGATTGAAACACTTGCCGATTCTGTGCAAGGCAAATGATCTTATTTATGTTTAAGCCCATTGTGGCAAACACTGTGACAATCCATCTGGTGGAGGGTTTTCCTCTTTTGTGTTGACCTGCCACTCTCCAAAACATGATGTCCTTCTCCAGGGAGTGATCTCTCCTGACTACATGTCCGAAATATGTAAGACGCAGTTTGGCCATTCTTGCTTCCAAGGAGCACTCTGGTTGCACTTTTTCTAAGACAGATTTGTTGTTTCTTTTGGCAGTCCATGGGATATTCAATAGATGTCTCCAGCACCACAATTCAAAAGCATCAATTCTGTTTCTGTCTCTCTTGTTCAATGTCCAGCTTTCACAACCATATGATGCCACTGAAAATACCATGGCATGGGGCAGACGCACCTTCGTCTTCAATGTGACATCTTTGCTTTTCAATACTCTAAAGAGATCTTTTGCCACAGCTTTTCCTAGAGCAATGCGTCTTTGGATTTCTTGACTGCTGCTTCCAAGGGTGTTGATTATAGAGCCAAGCAAAGCAAAATCTTGGACAGCCTCAATCTTTTCTCCATTTATTGTGGAGTTGCGTGCTGACTCAGTTGTAAGGATTTTTGTTTTCTTGATGTTTAGTCACAACCCATATTGAAGGCTATGATCTTTGATCTTCATCAGTAAATGTTTTAAATCCTCTTCACTTTCAGCAAGCAGAGTGGTGTCATCTGCATAACGCAAGTTGTTAATGAGTCTTCCTCCAATCTTGATGCCGCGTTCTTCCTCATAAAGTCCAGCTTCTCAGATTATTTGCTCAGCATATAAATTGAAGAGATAGGGTA
>VMDO01021026.1:0-36220 GCA_007922755.1 Pedetes capensis
TTTATATATGGATTTGTGTAGACCTACTAGATGGATGGGGGCTGGGATTTAGCTCAGTTGGTAGAGCACTGCACTATAGTCTCTGAGGTCCTGAGTTCAATTCCCAGCAATGCAAAAATGGGAGAAGGACCTGGCAATCCACTCCCAAGGCAATCCTGAAACAGTCAGCCATTGAAAACCCTATGAGGGTCGCTATGAGTCGGATACTGACTTGACAGCACCTAACAACAACAACTAGATGGATAGCCTGCAGTCCTACACTGTAGCATCTGATCTGACTAAGCAAAGTCAGATCTGGTTAGTACTTAGATGAGAGACTGCTATAGGCTTGGCAAAAGGACCTGGCAACCCATTCCCAAAAATCAATCAGCCATTGAAAACCCTATAAATAGAGAAGCACTAACAATAGTGTTTCACCTATTGTACATAGGGTCACTATGAGTCAGACAATGACTTGATGGCACCTAGCAACAACAACTAGATGAGTTGACAAAGTGCCTAAACAATGTGCCTAAAACAATATGCCTAACCAATGTGCCTAAACAAAGTGCCTAAAACAATGGGAGTAAACAAAAAAGCATCGTGTACATGGCACAGCACTTGGTAGTGTTTTGTTCTGTTGTACACAGGGTTGTTATGATCTGAACCCAACTTGATGACACTTAACAAAACATACACACACACACACACACACGTATACACATATATACATATATGCACATATATGTGTACATATATGCATACATGTGTATATATGTATATATGCATATGTGTTTTATATATACATATATGTATACAGATATACATATATATGTGTATATATATATTATATATGTTTTGTTAACTGTCATCAAATCATAGCAACCGCATGTACAACAGAACAAAACACTACCCAATAGCGTGCCATGTACACAATCCTTTTTTTGTTTCCTCCAATTGTTGCAGGCACTTTGTCAACTCATCTAGTTGTTGTTGTTGCTAGGTGCCATCAAGTCATTGTCTGACTCATAATGACCCTATGTACAATAGGTGAAACACTATTGTTAGCGCTTCTCTATTTATAGGGTTTTCAATGGCTGACTGTTTTTTGGGAATGGGTTGCCAGGTCCTTTTGCCAAGCCTATAGCAGTCTCTCGTCTAAGTACTAACCAGATCTCACCTGGCTTAACTTCCGAGATCTGATGAGATCAGATGCTACAGTGTATGACGGCAGGCTATCCATCTAGTAGGTCTACCCAAATCCATATGTAAATTAAACACAATTCCTAACCATGTTCTTTCCCACATGTCTGTTACCTTGTCATGTTTGAGGGCTTGCTTGTACCTGTGATGATGGAAGCTACACCACAAATATTTCAGAAACCAACAGGGCCACATGGTGGACAGATTTCAGTTTAGCTTCCAGACTAATACATACTGGTGGAAAGGACCCAGCGGCCCACTCTTTAAACAATTAGTCACTGAAAACCCTATGAATAGCAGAGAAGTACCATCAGACATAGTGCCAGAAAATGAGCCTCTTTGGCTGGAAGACATTGAAGAAACAACTGGGGAAGAGTTGCTTCCTCAAAATAGAGTGTACCTCAATGACAGGAATGGAGTAAAGCCCCAGGTACTTCCATTTTCTCATGTGGCATGACTCAAAATGAGAAGAAACATTTGTAAACATCCACTACTATTTAGAAGGTAGACTTTGCATAGTATGAATCCAGGAAAATTAGAAATTGTCAAAAGAGAAATGTAGTGCATAAACATTGACAATCTAAGAATCAGTGATCTAAAATAGCCTGATATGGGCCATTTTGAATAAAATGATCATACAGTCTGTGATGCCAGGAATTGACAGCTTTAAAAGAAATGAGGTTACATTCATCATCAAAAAAGATATCTCAAGATCTTTCCTGAAGTATAGTGCTGTCAGAGATAGAATATATCCATATACCTACAAGGAGGGCCAGTTAATATGACTGTTTTTAAAATTCATGAACAGACCACTAAGGGCACAAATAAAAATAGGGAAAGTCTTTACCAGATTGTGCAATCTGAATTAATCAACATACAACCAGGATTCACTAATAACTACTGATGACTAGATTGTAAAAGTTGGAAACAAATAAGAAGGCTTAGATCTTTATAACAGCGAAGGATTTTATAGGGAAAACCTTAAATGGTGCTGGAAACATCAAAATAAGATGGAAGGAATACCAAAAAGAACTGGTGCATGACTAATGATTTCAAGGGGTTGCATATGATCAGGACCAATTGTACTAAAGTAAAAAGGGAAGATGCCTTGAAGGAACTGGTGAAACAGAAGGCTTCAGGAAATAATGGAATACCAATTGAGGTGTTTCAACAAACAGATTAAGCACTAGATGCTTACTTGTTTATGCTAGGGCATTGGAAAAGAACACACTGGTCAACTTAATGGAAGAGATCTATATTTGTGCCTATTCCCAAGACACGGCATCAAACTGAATGTAAGAAATGATAAAACTATATCATTAACATCATATGCAAGTAAAATTTTGTTAAGATCATTCAAAAGTGACTTCAGCAGTATATGGACAGGGAACTGCCAGAAAAGCCGAATTCAGAAGAGGGAGTAGACCCAGGGACATTATTGCTGATGTCAGATAGATATTAGCTAAAAGCAGAGAATATTAGAAAGGTATCTATGTTTTATTTTCTATGCGAATGCATTTGACTATGTGGATCACAACAAATTATGTATAACATTGTGAAGAATGGGAATACCAGACCACTTAATTTTACTCATGAGGAATCTGTACATGGACCAGGAGGCAATCTTTCAAAAAGAACAAGGAAACTTTGCCTGGTTTAAAGTCAAGACATTTGTGTGTTAGGGTTGTATCCTTTCACCATACTTCTTCAATCTCTATGCTGAGCAAATAATCCCAAAAGCTGTACTTTGTGAAGAGGAACATGTTATCAGGTTGGGAGGAAGGCTCATTAACAACCTGTGTTATGCAGATGACCTAACTTGAAAGTTTTTAAAATTAAAGATGTCACATTGAAGACAAAGGTATGCCTGACTCGTGCCATGGTATATTCAGTGGTATCATATGCTTGTGAAATAAGCATATGATGGTGAATAAGGGAGACAGGAGAAGAATTGATGCTTCTGAATCATGGTACTGGAGACAAATATTGAATAAACCGTGGACTACCAAAAGAACCAATGTATCTGTCCTAGAGGAAGTACAACTATAATGCTTCTTGTAGAGAAGGATGGTTAGACTGTGTCTGATGTAGTTTGGACCTGCTGTCAGAAGGGACCAATTCCTACAGAAGGACATCATATTTGGGAAAGTGGTAAGTCAATACAAAAAATGAAGATCCTAAACTAGATGGATTGACACAGTGGCTGCTAAAATGCACTTAAAACATAATAAAATATTGTCTACCTGACACAGAGTCAGGGAGTATTTCATTCTGCTGTACATAGAATCTCTATTAGTTGGACTAGACTCAATGGTACCTAACAACCACCACCACCACTACAACATCTCTATTGCCCATACTGCCTCTGACCTCAAATTCATGAGCCTTCTTCCTCAGTCTCTCAAGTGCTAGGATTATAGCATCTCGGCACCTGGCAATAATTTTTTTCTTCATTAAGGTTGTCACAGCCAAGAAGGAAGGTAAAACTTAGTATAACTTATCCAAAGTATTCAACATTTCATAAGACCACCTAGTTAAATAAATGACTCCAGAGTTCTTTCCACTGCTTCTGAAGTGAAATGGGAAGTGATTCATCAACTATGATTAACAGAATTAAAGAAGGATGTCATATTTAGTATAAGATCTTTGCTATATATGGTTTTTGATCAAGTTTGAAGTCCTACATCTATTCCCTACTAAGTGAAAGCACTTGAGAAAATGACATCAATTTCCCAATTGAAAATAGAACATACTGACCACATATTATAATATCTAATTCTGAGAGTATTAAATATTTGCGTATGGTAATATGTAGCAACTGTTCACAAATGAGATAATGCAATGTTGGCATACATTATTAGCTAATAAGTGTTTTCTCCTGTTTTCCTTCATTTTTTTTCTCTACTGAGCCCTCCTTGCCTCTCTCCCTACTTCATACAAGTCATAATACCAGGGGATTTGGATGTAATATAGACATCTACCTTGATGAGCTTAAGTCTAAAATTTTGGATATCTAATCATAATTAATTATAACAACAAATGATCAATAGAGATTACTTTTGTAAAAGAGATATTAAGCAGATATATATATAGGAAGTATGAATTTCATAGATTATGAAACTCAGTTTATTAAGATAGAAATAACTTACCAATACCAAAATCCAATCTAGGACAAAACATGAATTTTAACAGTTTGAAGTAAACCTGGTCATTTCTATCTAATAGCTTTCCCTTTGAGGTAAAATCTCATGGATAATGCAGGGTAACTTTCTTCCTCTTTCTCTCCTGCAATGAGACAAACTTTGAGCGCATTGATTGGAAGAGAATTATCATTATAATATGATCTGTTCAATTTTGGCTGCTTCTGAGATTGTACAATGAAAATTATAACAGTAACTGATGTTTACTGATTATGTATTATGTTTCAGCTGCTATCATAAGTAATTTACACGTATTAGTTCTTTTAGTTTTCGCACCAGCACAATGAGGAGGATGCTCTCCTTTCCTATTATACTAAAAAGGAATCCACATTGATCGCTAGCCTCTATTTTGATATCTTGGGTGGGGGATGTCTCTGTATCTGACTGCTTCCTAGGAACCAAGCCCACATGTCTTTCTCTATGCTCTTCAGTCCAGTCCTAAGGACTTTCCAGGTCTCCTGATCTCCTCACAGAAGCTATTGTGTTCTCTGAAAGCACTGGAAATTTGGGCGGTTATTCCATATCACACTGACCTACATGGGACTGCCTTTGGGAACTTTTTACCATCAAATGGGACAATTATTTCTGTTATTGAAGGTGTAGCATCAGGATTTATGTGTGACTTTCCTTACTAACAATTTCTAATTTTACCAAGGAATTTAATACCTCCTGATTACCATAGATTTCTGGCTTGAAATCTATGCAAATGAAGGATGAAGGACTGGAAGGTGGATGGATAGATATATCACCAAGAGGAAGATCTGCCTGCTTACTTGCCCAGCCTTGATGAGTATGGCTGTTCTTTGGGACCATAAGTACTGTGGATCTCTAGATGAGGAATCTTTCTCCTTCATTTCTTAAAGGCACAGAAAGAGAATGTCTGCATGATGGCTTTTCTGTCTTTTCTCAAAGTTATCTTACTTCTTGAAGGGGAACTAGAAGGTAGAAGGCACGGTCATCAAAGAATGAGTTTGAATTGGCAATGCAGAGGAAAACTATAATTCATTGGCTGAAAATTTCAGTGGAAATGTGAATTGAGAATGGGTTTTATAAAGGAGAGACTGTCAGTTACAGTAAGGGATTAATAAGCTGATTTCCATCCACTGGGACAAAAGAGAAGAAAAGTAGAATGAATCACCATTTTTGACTCTCACAATGACAGTTGGAAGACTGTTATGACTCTTCCAATGATAATAATTTCCATTTCGATGGGTTCCTTTTCCAAGATGTCTAAAATATTTTACAAGTGATTTTTGCCATCCATCCTCATGTTTCAAAGAAAAGAGATCCAAATACTCACATCCTCATTTCATAGACAGCAGATATGTCTGAAGGTTTCTGAATATATTGTGCTTTATCCAGAGAAATTTTTAATAAGGTGTGCTGTGGAAAGTGAAGCATTCAGTCATATCTGGTTAGAAAAAGAAAGGAAGACAGAAGTCTAATATTTGGGCATGAAAATCCCCTACAAGTTCCTATTGTCTTGTTATAAACTAACTTTTGAACAGAAGAAAAAGACTAACAGTAATCATATATATATATATATATATATATATATATATATATATATATATTCATATAAATATATATATATATTTATTGTAGCCTATGATTAGTATAAAATTTAGTCCTTTAACATTTAGTTTTATAGACTTCTCTGATCCTGATTATGTCCTTTCTTCTCTCATATAAGGCTTGCTCATTTTTTGACACTAACATCTAGGAGCATATGTATTGGGTGCTCTGTAAAGTTATTTATTGAGTATACATAATCTTAGAAGTGGAGTACAGTGTGTATAGTCATTCAGCAAAGGAAAGGAACTGAAGATTCTAACCATCAAGAGGAAGAAAATATCCTGTAAATAATAAGAAATATCTGATTCTTCAGTGCTTTTGTTTTTGTTTCAATTTAAGACACACCTGCACCTTTGTCTTACTTATTTCTTCAAGTTTTTCATTCATTAAAAGAAGAGTTTTTGGTAATTGTTTGTGATAGACAACAGATGTCTCCCTAAAGATATTGATATCCTAATCCTTATAACTGCTAAAAATGTTATATGAAACAGATGAGTTAAGTTTTCTGATGAAATTAAGGTTGCTGAGCAAAGATTGTATATTATTTGGATGGATTCAATACAAATACAAGAGTTCTTTCATTCAGAAAAGAAGGTTAGAAGCATTAGTGACATAGCAGTAGAATATAAAAAACTGTCAAACAGCCATTGCTGGTTTTGGCATTCCAAGAACCAAAGAATGCGGATGTATACCAGAAAATGGAAAAGGAAAGGAAAAAGATTCCTCCACTGATCCTGCAGATAGTAATGCAACCCTGATGATACCTTAATTTTGGTTTTGCAAGATCCATTTCAGACTTCTGACCTCCAGAGCTGCAAGTTAATAAATTTGTGTTGTTTGAAGCAACTAAATTGTAGCATTTTGCTATAATTGTTGTTGTTGTTGTTGTTAGGTGCCATCGAGTCGGTAGCCAACTCATAGTGACCCTCATAGGGTTTTCAATGGCTGACTATTTCGGGATTGCCTTGGGAGTGGATTGCCAGGTCCTTCTCCCATTTTTGCGGTGCTGGGAATTGAACTCAGGACCTCAGAGACTGCAGCCCAGCGCTCTACCCACTGAGCCAAATCCCAGCCCATTTTGCTATAATAGCAAAGGAAAACTAATGTAGTATGTAATGTATGTTTAGCGAATAATTGAATGAATGATTGAATGAATGAACCAACTAATATATGGGAAAACTTACCATTTTCTGACTTTTCAAATTTTGAATAAGGGTTAGAAGAATTAAATCTCCCTTATTAGTTTAAAAAATATAGTTAAAAATCATGACAAGTGAAATGATCATGCTATACATAAATTTTTTTTCTTTTTGTTTTTTGTGGTACTGGGGGTTGAACCCAGGGCCTCACGTTTGCATGTTTTGCAAGTGCTGGACCACTGAGTTTGCACACCCAGCCCATTGTTTACTTTTTTGAGATAGAGTCTAGCTAAATTATGCAGACTACCTCTGGTCTTGAACTTGCAACCCCCTTGCCTCCGCCTCCCCAGCTGCTGGAATTACAGGCATGCACCACCGCACCGGGCTCTTTTTATTTTTTAAGACAGGGTCTCGCTAAGTTAGGAAGGCTGCCTCTGGTCTCAAACTTGTGATCCTCCTGCCTCCACTTCCCAAGACACTGGGATTATAGGCATGCGCTACCACGCCTGGCTACATCATTTTAATCCTAGCTTCATATCTTTATTTATATCTGAGAAGAAGAGCATGCAGTTAGAAACAGAATAAGTGGTTGCTTATGGATTATCTTAAAGGAAATTTGAGGAGTGCTCCAATTTTGCAATAATAATTATACTAACATAGTGCTTATCTACAGTCACACCACTCTGGCATCCATTCCCATCAGATCTTGGAAGCTACGCATGGTCAGGCCTGATTACTTGGATAGGAGACTGCTTAGGAATACTGGGTGGTGTAGGCTTGGGAGAAGGACCCAGCAGCCCACTCCTGACACAATTGATCATTAGAAACCTATGAATAGCAGAGAAGCACTGACAATAGTGCCAGGCATGGCACAGTAATGGGTAATGTTTTGTTCTGCACATAGAGTCAGACCTATAAGTCAGACCTGACTCAACAGCACCTAACAACGAGAAGTACTTACTTGTACTTACAATACGAATCAGATAGTTTAATCATCACATCAAGCCTATTAAGAAGCTACTTTCCTTATGCCCAGTTTATGGATTGGTAATATAAATAGGCACAGAGAGATAATATAGCATGTTCATGGCCACATAGCTAGGAAGTAGGAGTGACAGAAGTTCAACTCCAAATCATTAAAACATCCCATATGAAAAATAATACTCACATACCCCATTGTCACTTTTAATATATAGCCTTCGAGTTGAACATGAACATGGTTTATTGGTCCATTTGAAGGTTAATGCTAAAGATATTCTACAGTGAGGAAACAGTATAAGAAAAAGGGTCAAGTAAAGGTCATGGAGAATGATTTGCTGTGGTTACTGTATAAGGCATATGAAAGACTATTGTAAAAATTAAGCTAGTAGAGTGTTGTTGTTGTTTGGTATTTGGAAGTTTTTAAATTCAAGTATAAGAGATTTAAATTCTGTTCTGTCAAAACAATAGATTTTTTATTTGTTTTGTTTGGTTTGTTTCAGATAAAAGTGAAATAATGAGAATTCTGGTGTCAGGAAGATTAAAGTACATTGTTTCATATGGAAGGCATGAAAGTAGAAGCATGGAGGCCTAGAGTTCCACAGAGAAGATTATGGTAGTCTCACCAATGAAGTTGCTGGGAATCTGAAAAGAGGAGGTGACTATTGGAACATGAGAAAGGGGTTCAGATGAAGGAAGAGTTCAGATGAAGGAAACATTAGTGAGGCAAAACTTATTTGTGAATGATTCAAATGTTGTTGTTGTTTGTTGTTGTTAGGTGCCGTCGAGTCGGTATCCGACTCATAGCGACCCTCTGTACAACAGGGGAAACACTATTGCCAGTGCTTCTCTGCTGTGCATAGGGTTTTCAATGGCAGATTGATTTTTGGGAGGGGGTTGCCAGGTCCTTCTCCCAAGCCTACAGGCGGTCTCCCATCCAGGTACTAACCAGGCCCGACCGTGCTTAGCTTCTGAGATCTGACGGGATCGGATGCCGCAGGGCTACAGCTACAGGCTTGATTCAAATGTAGGGACAACAAAATGTCTAGATAGCTTTGAGAATTTGATACGGATTGACAGGGAGACAACTAAACCCAAGTGGAGGGACAGCTCAGACAATTCAGCAGTCTGCATTTGAGAGTGGAGGGCAATGAATCTGACCTGAAGGAGCTTCATTGTAACTAAAGGAATCATATTCAGCCATCCTCTGGTATCTACGGGAGACTGGTTCCAGGACACACAGGAGATGCCAACATTCTTAAATATGCTCATGTTTCTTATATGAAGTGGTGTAGTATGTACTTTTAATGCACATGCATCTTTCTGTATGCCTTAAAGTGTTTCTAATGTTGTTTTTGCTGATAGGTGCCCTCAAACTGGGTCTGACTCACAGTGACCACATGTACGACAGATGAAACACTCCGTGACACTGTGCCATACCTAGCATTATTGTCAGTGCTTTTCTGCTATTCCTAGGGTTTTTGACGGTGGATTATTTTGAGAGTGGGTTGCTGGGTCCTTCTCCCAAACCTATAGCACCTTGTATTCCCAGGTG
Source organism: Pedetes capensis (assembly GCA_007922755.1). Lineage (NCBI taxonomy): Eukaryota > Metazoa > Chordata > Mammalia > Rodentia > Pedetidae > Pedetes > Pedetes capensis. Next base: position 9,630 of record VMDO01021026.1, read on the forward strand.
GTCTCCTATCCAAGGATTAACCAGGCCAAGCCTTGCTTAGCTTCTGAGAGCTGATGAGATTGGACATCAGGGTGGTGCAACTGTAAGCTAAAATGTCAGTAGAACATTTATAATATATAATATAATCCCAATTCTATATAAATAGATGTTTTCTATATTGTTTAGGGAATAATGACAAGAAAAAAGTCTGTACACATTCAGTAAAGATCAATTTTTTAGAATATTTTCAGTCTGTGGTTGGTAGAATCCACAGATGTGGAAACCATAGATATGGAGGATCAACTGTGTTTATGAAGTATTTGTTGTTGTTGTTAGGTGTCGTCGAGTCAGTATCTGACTCATGGTGACCCTCATGGGGTTTTCAGTGGCTGACTGTTTCGGGATTGCCTTGGGAGTGGATTGCCCAGCCCTTCTCCCATTTTTGCGGTGCTGGGAATTGAACTCGGAACCTCAGAGACTGCAGCGCAGTGCTCTACCAACTGAGCTAGATCCCAGCCCCAAATACTTCATAGGAGCTGGGATTTGGCTCAGTTGGTAGAGCACTGCGCTGCAGTCTCTGAGGTCCCAAGTTCAACTCCCAGCACCGAAAAAAATGGGAGAAGAGCCTGGCAATCCACTCCCAAGGCAATCCCGAAACAGTCAGCCACTGAAAACCCCATGAGGGTCACCATGAGTCAGATACCGACTTGACAGCCCCTAAGAACAACAACATGAAGTATTTAGCTCCATGAATAAGTACCTAAGCTGTGATTGGCTTTCAGATATTTTGGAAAACACTTGACCTTGGCTTTCAATTTGAAACTACTAGTCTGTATTTACTGATCATAATGATACTTAGCCTGAAGCCCTAGCACTGTGGCATCCAATCCCATCAGATCTTGGAAGCTAAGCAGATTCGGGCTTTGTTAGTATTTGGATGTGAGACCACCTGGGAACACCAGATACTGTAGGCTTGTGAGAAGGACCCAACAACCCACTCCCAAAATTCAATCCACCATTGAAAACCCTATGAATAGCAGAGAGGCACTGATAATAGTGTTTTACCTGTTGTACGCAGGGTCACTATGAGTCGGATACTGACTCCATGTCACCTAACAACAACTACAACAATGATACTTATGTCACATTTAAAAACTTCTAGGGTCTCCCTTTGATGCTTATATCTCCATTGATATCTCTCAAGTCCTGATGCCCTTCTATCTATTCATAGCTACTCTTTCAGTTTGGTGTTGCTCCAACTATTGAGGTGCCTCAATAAAAATGGATGACTTGAAGTTCAGTAGTAGCCTTACTGAGCAACCATAATCCAGTGGCCTAATATGCACCAGAATCAGAATTTTTCACCACCTCAGAGATCTTCAGAAGATCTAATTGAGAGCCGGCTTTCCATCTTGACTTCACATGACCACACTTCTTACCCATATACTGCCAATGAATCAGGCCCAAAGGCCATTAAAATATTGCTTTTTGGTGACCAAATATTAAAATCTATGGGTAATTAGTGTTTTTCTCTGGATAATCAGATGTTTTAAACATAGAAACAAGGACAGCTTGGTCTCTGCCCTGCGTGGAATCCGTGTTTTCACAGTTAAATCAAGTTCCTAATCCACGAACATCTATAATGTTGCCTGGCAATCTTCTCTCAATTGACTGCCCCATTTCTATGTACTTGGAAGTCATAATGGATGTGCAAATTCTCATTTTTATTAGAATCCATCATAGTGCCTCACAATCCATTGCAACAATTACATTCAATCATTATAGGAAAGCTCTCACAAAGTTTATTACAATAATGTTAAATACAGCTTCTCCATTGGTCTTTAACTAAAGCAATTTTTTTTATGTTGGAGTATAGTTTTATGAAGCTTGTCTAATGCCAATAGTTCACATTTAGATCAAAGAAACTTTTAAATGAGGTTTGCTTATTTGAATCTTCTTTGATCACTACTCCTTCTAACCCCGAACAATTTATCTCTCTTCTACTTCTCCACTAAAACTTTTACATAGTTTTGCTCTTGTACCCATAATGCCTTAAGTTTTTTTTTAAATTTTCATAGGTGTTTCATCCTTCTAGTGAACTATAAAAATCTCGGAGGGTGTTCCATGAATTCCAGAATCAGGAAAAGCTGATATTATGTCCAGGCTCCAACAGATCTCCATATTAGGTAAACAAACCTCTCTAATCTTCACTCTTTTCATCTGAAATATTGAGTTGACAACACTATCCTGTACTCTTATTTCTCTCCGAGATATTTGAAAGTCAAACATGAATGTTTTGTAGACCAAAGGTGCTCTAGCACTGCAGATTGGATTTTCACCCAGCAGCCAATTTTCACCCACAGTTCAGTCTTGTTGGCCTATCGCACCTATTGTTGCCAGATGGAACACAATATGTGTTTATGTTATGAAATAAAAGATTACTAAAAACACAAGTCAACATGTTTAGACCCACACACCCACACACAAATAGCACTGCTGACTGTGGTATCCTCCTTGAACAGGAAAGAAATGAGAAAAGTAGCTTTGGCACATGCAAGAGCGATGAGCCAAACCACGGTCAGGCCTTTTCCAAAGTCCCCTGGGAAATTAGACCCCATTAGTGTCATGTATGGGCTGGGATTTAGCTCAGTTGTTAGAACGCCTCTCTGCAGTGAGGTCCCGAGTTCGATTCCCAGCACCACAAAAATGGGAGAAAGAAGGGGTAACCCACTCCCAAGGCAATCCCGAAATAATCAGCCATTGAAAACCCTATAAGGGTCGCCATGAGTTGGACAAGACTCGATGGCACCTAACAACAACAACAAGTGTCATGTATGAATTTCCAATCACCACAACAAAGTGGCAGAAGTTGCTAGAGTGACACCACTCCATTGCTGAGGCCAGGACTCTCGTCACAAAGAAATGAAGACAATTATCCTAAGACTTAAGACTATGTAGATGGCCACCTTAAACCATTCAGGACCTCAAATTTCACATTGTTAGAGCTTCCCAATTACTTTCCCCAACTATCCCTGCATCAGTCTCTATAGTTTACATTACTTTTTACAGAGTAAACTGAATTTGGAGTCCAGGTACTGAGAAGGACCACCATCAAATTATCTCAGGTAAGTCTTGACAGCTCCAAGCAACCCAAGAAGCCTACAGCTGTTGTCCCTGTGAGGCCTCCCTCAAAAATGACATATGTATCCCATGAAGATATCCCAGCCGGTAGCATTTGAAAATAAATAAGTAAGTCTCACTATAGAACACTGTCAGGTATTAAGTACTGAGTGGCTTCAGCAACTAAAGACATCAGCCTCTTGGGGATATGTTAATCTGCTTGTGTCTGCAAGGAGGAAGGATGAACTGGAAGATGAAAGTCTGAGGCTGTCAGTGCCTTCAGGGAAGTGATAGGTGAACATCAAACTTCAATTCAGATGAACATCTCAATGCCTGGGTAGGAATTTTAGTGTCGGGATCAGTTAATTGGGAGGGGTCAAGGAACAGAAAATAAATCAGCATAGTTACAATGTATACCTCACCAAGGCAAGGTGACTGTAGTTATGGCAGTGAATTTTTGCTAGGGATTTTTGTTGTTGATAGGTGCTGTCAAGTTGGGTCCAACTCAGAGCAACCCCAAACTCACAGGGTTTTCAATGGCTGATTGTTTTGGGATTGCTTCAGGAGTGGATTGCCATGCTTTCATAAAGGGTAAATAGGAAAAAAATAAGTTCTGGGTTCAGAGCTGTACATAAGATGGACTCTCAATAAATACTAACATAATTTCAGGAAAAAAGTGCTTCAGAAAATCTTATGAATTCCAGCCAAACGTTAGTATGGCACACTGACAAATAAAAATATTATCGAGAGGCATAAACTTAGAAACAGAGGGAAGAGTTTAAATTAAGTGAAATGCATATACTAATATTATGTCTAATATTCATGATAAGGAAAACTAGAAATGAGTTATGGCCAGGCATAGTGGTGCATGCTTATAATCCCAGCCACTCAGAAGGCAGAGGCAGGAGGATCACAAGTTTGAGGCCAGAGGCAACCTGCATAAATTAGTTAGACCCTGTCTCAAAAATAGAAAAGTAAAAATGGGTTGGCAATGCAGATTGGTGGTACAATGCTTGCAGAAATTATAAAACAAGATTCATGATCCCTTGATTTCCAACTTCTTCTTCTTGTTGTTGTTGAGTGTCATCGAGTTGTGGCCAACTCATAGAGACCCTCAGTTTTCAATGGCTGACTGTTTTGGGATTGCCTAGGGAGTGAATTACCACACCCTTCTCCCATTGTTTGTATGCTGGAAATTGAACTCGGGACCTCTGAGACTGCAGAACAGCACTCTACCAACTGAACTAAATCCCAGCCCTTTCTAACCTCTAGTAGCACACACAGAAAAATAAATAAATAAAAATAAAAGGAAAGAAAAGAAAAGAAAACTGTAATTATGGGGCAAGGAAAGAATTCTATTGAAAATGGTTTCTATTTCATATTTTCAAAAAGTTTTAATGTATATTCAGTGATTTGGTTTGCTTACATTCGAAATTACAAATTAAAGTTTTAATGAAAAAGCTAACAAATCAGTTTCTAGTTTCTCATGTGTCCAATGGATGGGAATTATTTAGAGATTTAAGCTAGTAAATATTCACTTTTGAACAGCATCTTCCCTGTATTCACTTTTTAATGTCTTCCCTGTATTAAATGTCAAATTGACTGCTAGATACAGAATAATATGGTATAACCACCACAAAAATAGTAAATATAATTGGAGTGTTTTTCTGTTTCAAGCCATATGTCCTGCATTTTAAATGAATTATACAATTTAACATTTACCATATAAAGTTGGTATTATTTCCATTTAATGATAGCTAAAATGTTAGTGCCTCCATGTATCTGTCAAGCTTGTGCTGTGGGGGCTTGTTGTATTGCTGTGATGCTGCAAGCTAAGCCACCAGTATTTCAGGTACCAACAGGGCCACCCATGGTTGGCAGATTTCAGCTGCGCTTCCAGACTAAGACTGTCTAGGAAGTAGGACCCAGCAGCCCACTCCCAAAATAATTAGCTGTTGAAAACTGTATGAATATCGGAGAAGTACTGTCAAATACGTGGCCAGAAAATGAGCCCCCCAGGCTGGAAACCTTCAAGAAATGACTGAGGAAGAGCTGACCCCTCAAAGTAGAGTAGATCTTAATGATGGGAATAGAGAAAAGCCCCTAGGAACTCCTTTTGCTGATGTGGCATGACTCAAAATGAGAAGAAACATAGTGTTTGCAACAATGCAACAATGGGCTCAAACAAAAAGATAGTATGCATGGCACAGTGTTGATCAGTGTTTAGTCCTCTTGTATATAAGGTAGCAGTGAGTCAGATCTGACTTGACAGAACTTAACAACAATACAATTTTAGTAAGTCTAAATAAAAACTAGGATTACATAGTAATGGGTAGAGGAAGAATTTGAACCCAATGAGACTAAAACCAGAGACTCCACCCTGGCATCCTTTATTATGTTACACTTTCCTTTGATTTAACTTTTGTAATCAAACCTAGTCAGTTTACACTGAGGTTTTATATTGCAAGAGGACACACATTGACAAGCCATACAGTAATAAAGAATATATCATAGCTTCCTTCAGACAAATTCTACTTCATCAAAATAATTGATCAAATATATTAAACAGATAATAATTTATCAAAAACAACCTAAAGAGCTTTACCTATAAAAACAATCAAAACTATTGTAGTAAAAATCAAATTTTAGATTATTGAGGGGTTGCATTATTTGTATTTCACTGAAGGACTATAGCTATGTGAGCCAGGTATGATGGCACATGCCTATAATCCCAACACTCAGGAGACTGAGTTAGTAGGACCAGAAGGACCATGATTGCCAGGCCAACCTGGGCTAGGTAGTGTGACCCTGAAAAAACAAGGAAAAAAAAAAGGAAACTACAACTTATGTGAACAAAAACGGTCCTGTGGATATCCTTGCAACTTGTAGGATATGTATTGCTACATATTTGCAACATATTTCTTGATCTCCTAAAGCAAATGTAATTCCACACAGTGTCTTTTGCTCCTATTTTTGTTAGAATTGTGCAAACCTGAGTCATACTTAGAAAATATAACCACTATATATGTAGGATTACTTATATTTCTTATTTTAAGAAATTCAACATAGCTGGGGACTGTGGTGCATGCCTGTAATCCCAGAAATTTGGGATTCAGGGGCAAGAGTATTCCAAGTTTGAGACCAGAGGCAGTCTGGGTAATTTAGTGGGAACCTGTTTCAAAAAGTAAAAAAATGTCCTGGAGGTGCAGCTCAGGGGACAGCACTTGCAAAGCATGCAAGCCTGAGGCCCTGGATTCACCCTCCAGCACCTAAAAAAAAAAAAAAAAAAAAAAAGAAAAGAAAAGAAAAAGAAATTGAGCATAATTAATTCTATACAGCCTGTAGCTATACGACTGTGGCTTCAGATCCCATCAGATCTTGGAACCTAAGCAGGGTCGGGACAGGTTAGTACTTGGATAGGAGACCACTTGGGAATACTAGGTGTTGTAGGCTTGGTAGAAGGACCTGAGAACCCACTTCTACAAAAAAATTAGACATTGAAAATCCTATGAATAGCAGAGAAGCACTAACGATACTGTTTTGCTTGCTGTATGTACAGTGGCTATAAGTCGAATAATGACTCAATGGCACCTAACAACAATAACAACAAATTTACACATGTGGTTGTTGTTAGATGTCCTGGAGGCCAGTCTGACTATGGTGGCCCTATGTAGAACAGAACAAAATACTCCTGTATTCTGTGCCAGGCACAAGGTCTTTTTTATGATTAGGCCCATTTTTGGAGTCACTGTTCAATCCATCTGAGAGTCTTCCTTTCTTTCATTGACCTGTCAGTCTAACAAGCACAATGTTCTTCTGCCTACTGACAACATGTCCAAAACAAATAAGACATAGTGTAGCCATATTTGCTTCCAAGAAACACTCTGGTTGCATTTTTAGGACAGAACAGTTGATTTCTTGGCAGTCCATGGTATATTGAATATTCATCTCAAGCACCATAATTCAAAAACATCAATTCTTCTCCAGTCTCACTTATTCAATGTACAGTTTTCACAATCATATGATGCCACAGAAAATACAATAGCTTGAGTCAGGCATATCTTTGTCTTCAATATGGCATCTTCATTTTCGATACTTTAAGGAGGTCTTTTGCAACAGCTTTTCCTAATGCAATGCATTTTTTGGTTTCCTGACCGTTTCTTGTGTGAGTGTTGATAGGAGAATCAAATCCTTAGACAAAGTCAATCTTTTCTACATTTATCATAAAGTTGCTTATTGACACCATTGTAAGGATTTTTGTTTTGTTGATATTGTGGTGCAATACATACTGAAGGCTGTGTTCTTTAATCTTCATCAATAAAGGTTTCACATCTTCCTCACTTTCAGTAAGCAGAGTTGTGTCATTTGCATGATGCAGGTTGTTAATGAATCTTCCTCCAATCATGATTCAGTGTTCTTCTTCATAACGTCCAGCTTCTTGGATTATTTACTCACCATAGAGATTGAAGACGTACAGTGAAAGGGTACAGCCCTGACACATAGCTTTCTTGACTTTAAATCAAGCAGTTTCCTTGTTCTGTTTGAATGTCTGCCTCCTGTTCCATGTACAGATTCCTCATGAGCACAATTTAGTGTTCTGATATTCCTCTCCTTATAATGTTATCAATAGTTAGTTATGATCTACCCAGTCAAATGCATCTGCATAGTCAATAAAACATAGGTAGACATCTTTCTGGTATTCTCTGCTTTTGGCTAATATCCATTTGACATCAGCAACAATGTCCCTGGCTCCATTCTCTCTTCTGAATCCAGCTTGATTTTCCTGCAGTTCCCTGTCAATATACTGCTGCAGTTGCTTTTGAAAGATCATTACCAATATTTTAGTTGTGTGAGGTGTTGATGATATTGTTCAATAACTTTCAAAGCTTAGTGGATTGCCTTTCACGGGAATAAGCAACAAATATGGCTCTTGTATAGTCAGTTGGCCAGAAAAAGGTTTTCCAAATCAGCTGGCATAAACAAGTTAGTACCTACAATGCTCCATCTGTTTGCTGAAACATCTCTATTTGTGTTCCATCATTTCCGGGAGATTTGTGTTTCACCAATTCCTTCAAGGCAACTTCCATTTTATCCTTCCACAGCATTGGTTACTGATCATATGCAGACTCTTGAAGTAGTTGGTCATGGAACAATTCATTTTGGTATAGTGATTCTGTATATTCCTTCCATCTTTTGTTGATGTATCCCATGTCATTTAATATTTTCCTTGTAGAATCCTTCATTATTGCCACTCAAAGCTTAAATTTTTCTTTAGTTCTTTAAGCCTGGAAAAATCAAAACATGTTTTTACCTCAGATTTCTATCTCCAGCTCTTCGAACATTTCATTATTATATTTGATTTTGTCTTCCGGAGCTGCCCTTTGAAATTTATTTAGTTTTTTAACTTCATCAATTCTTCGTTTTACATTGGTGTTGTTAGGTGCCGTCAAGTCAGTATCCGATTCATAGCGACCTTCATAGGGTTTTCAATGGCTGGCTATTTTGGAATAGCCTTAGGAGTGGATTGCCAGGCCCTTCTCCCACCATTTTACATTAGCTGCTTATTATTCAAGGGCAAGTTTCAAAGTCTCTTTTGACATGTAATTGGATCTTTTCTTCTTCTCTTTTTAATAATCTTTTGCTTTCCTCATGAATGATGTCTTTGATGTCATGACACAACTTATCTGGTCTTCTATCACTAATGTCTAATGAATCAAATCTGTTCTTGAGGTGGGCTCTGAACTCAGGTGGGATATAATCAAGGTCATACCTTGCTTCTCATATACTTGTTCTAATTTTCTTCAGTTTCACTTTGAACCTATGTATGAGCATTTAATGGTCTGATCCACAATCAGTATCTGGTCTTTTTCTGACTTTTGATGTTGAGCTTTTCCATCATCTCCTTCCACAAATGTATTCAGTTTGGTTCCCATATGTTCCTTCTATTGAATTCCATGTGTATATTCATCACTAATTCATTTTTTTTAAAGTATTTGCAATACAAAAGTCCTTGGTTTGACAAAATTCTATCATACCATCTCCAGCATCATTTCTGTCACCAACACCATATTTTACAACTACTGAGCCTTCTTCTTTGTTTCCACCTTTTGCATTCCAGTCACCAATAATAATCCTGATTGCACGTTCGGTCTAGTTCATATTGCAGAAGTTGGTAAAAACCTTCCTTATCTCCATTTGTAGCCTTTGAAGTGGGTGTGTAAATTTGAGTAATAGTCATATTAAGTGGCCTTCCTTGTAGGCATGTGGATATTATTCTATTAATGACAGCACTGTACTTCAGGACAGATCTTGAGATCTCTTTTTTGATAATGAATGCAACCCCATTTCCCTTTAATCTGTCATTCCAGCATAGTAGACCTCACGATTACCTGATTTAAAACTGTCCATACCAGTCCTTTTACGCTCACTGATGCCTAGAACGTCAATGTTTATGTATTCCACTTTCCTTTGGATGACTTCTAATTTTCTTTCTTTTCTTTTCTTCTTTCCTTTCTTTCTTTTTTCTTTTTTTTTTTTTTTTGTGGTACTGGGGTTGAACCCAGGGCCCCACCCTTGCATGCTCTGCAAGTGCTGGACCACCAAGATGCACCCTCAGCCCATTTTTTTACTTTTTGAGACAGGGTCTAGCTAAGTTATGCAGACTGCCTCTGGTCTCGAACTTGCAATCCTCCTGCCTCCACCTCCCGAGCCACTGGGATTACAGGCGTGCACCACCGCACCTGGCTTACTTCTAATTTTCATATAGTCATACTACACACAATCCATGTTCCAACTGGTAATGGATGTTTACATTTGTTCCTTTTAATTTGAGTCATGCCACATCAGAAAATGTAGCTCCCTAAGACTTACTCCACTCCTATCATTAAGATCAAGTGTACTTTAAGGAGGTCCTATTCCCCAGTCATCTTTTGAATATCTTCCAGCTTAGGGTGGGGGGCATTTTCCACTTCATTTCTGGCACTTCCAATCCAGGGGGCTCATTTTCCAGTGCAGAGTTTCTCTACTATTTGTAGTTTTTTCAATGACTAATTGTTTTGTGAGTGCATTAGTTATGTCCTTCTCCCTAGTCTGTCTTAGTCTGTAAACTCAGGTGAAACCTGTCTACCATGGGTGTTCCTGCTGGTATCCATAATGCTGGTAACACAGCTTTACAGCATCACAGCAACATGCAAGCCCCCCCAATGTAGCAAATTGACAGACACATGTGGGCACTTATAGAAATTTTATAAGGTACACATTCATGCACATGCATATTGAAGATAGAAATATCTATGCTACGTTGTTTGTAGTAAATTTTAAATTTTAAAAGATTTCTGTTATAAAATTAAGCATGCATTTTTTAGAAACAAACAAAAACATAATTTAACTCTAAGATATAATATAATCATACTTAAGAATGGACCAAATCTTTTAAGGTATACATTGAAAAGACATTCAATCTTATAATAAAATGGTAACGATACTATAAATATCATATTATAAATATTAATAAGTGTTCTATTTTTATGTGTAGGAAAATGTACTTAAGGTCTACAGGGAAGAAAAGACTTACAGCCTAATGGGAGAGGAGGCACTGTAGGGTAAAATTCTTGAGATTTAAAAACTCTTTGGTCCTCACTAAACTACTAAGAGAGTACATGTCACTGTTTTTCTTTCTTAGATTCTTTGCCTAGTACTTCTTAGAAGTTACTGAATTTAATTTACTAAATGAATTGAGATTAATTAGCAGGGACAAGAAAACTCAATCTCTCCATCACACAGATACACATGCATATCTCACATGGTCATATATTCATGTGCTTTAAAGTATGAAAAATGCAAACATTTATTACTTCGGATATAAAAATAAGTCTATATGCTCATCATATACAGCATAAAAATGCATGATAAAATGGAAATAAGCCATCAATCATAAACCATAATTCTGATCCCAAAGATGATAAATTGTTAAGGATGATTCTCTTTCTTTATATGTGTATGTATTTGCTTAGAAATGTTTACATTATTACATTCAGATCACTTCTCCATAAAGTTATTTTTTTAAATACAGTGGCAATGTGTTTTTGAAATTTTGAGTTTTGAGCAAAGAACAGAGAGAGGAGTTTCTTCTTTTATTGTAGGACAGATCAAGCCTGTGGCAGACAAAGAGTGGGGGGACCCATGGAAGGAATAGCAGTAGAACATTGCAGTGTTTTGCAGAAGAGATGCTGTCAAACAATTAAAAGAGAGCTAGGAGAAGTGTAATTGATAATCCAGGAGTCCATTTGCTAAAAGAAATGAAACTTTTCTGCGTACCAAGGAGTACTGATTCAAAGAATGTTTAGATCCTCAGAGGGTTTGGTAGACAAGAAACTAGACAGTTTGTGTGTGAAAGTAACAACTGTATACATTTGCATACCAATAAGTCAGTTGGTAGAGTGCGGCTCTGTGTGCTCTGAAGCCAAGGGTGCATTAGTTGGCAATGCAAAAATGGGAGAAGGACCTGGCAGCCCAGTCAGAATAATCAGTCTTTAAAAACCCTATGAATGGTAAAGAAGCACTGATACAGTGCCAGGGCTGGCACAGTGTTGGGGAGTGTTTCATTCTGTTGTACATAGGATCACTATGAGTTGGAACCAACTTGACAGCACCTAACAATAACAAAAATTAATAGAATTATAATGGAATAATGAAGTGAATTTCACTTAGGAATTTCTTTTACTGTGGAAAAGACATATGTGTGTGTCTCCTTGGTACATTAGCTATATTATTTCAAATTCGATATTTTACATATTTATAAAAGGGTGAATTTATTAGTACATATTATTAAATTGATTTTAATTCCTAAGGAAAAAATATACTCTTTAGGTCAATAATGTCATTTCCCCAAGGCACTTTAAAATCAGGGAAGCAAAGTTGGTTTAAAGTATTAACTAAAAGTAAATTTGTAATTCACAATGCAAAACATATGCACAAACATATTAAAGCACTAGAATAAGTCCAGGGCTTATACAACAGCCTCATACTCTGATGGAAAATGATAATTAGAAATTAAAAGAGTAATAGATGATCAGCAATAGGACATTAGACAAAAGAGAGGTCTATTAGAAATATTCACCTAAATCAGCCCCAAGACAGGAGGGTTCCTTGGTGACAGATCTGATCTACTTTTCTTCATGTCTGGAATATCAACACAGTTTTTTTTCTTCTCATGTTCACCATTTATTATTATTTCACTGCACAAGCAGGACTATTTCAGAGACCAATAGTTAGAGCACGTATTTACTCAAGATCTATGACAGTCATTGCACAAAGTGCCATTTATATTGACAGAAGATTAAGAATTTGAATATGCACACGTGTATATCAGTAGGCATGGAATGCTGTGTAGTTCCTTCCTTTCAAGAACAAGGACTATATCTTAGAAAACTTTACTTTTGTCAGTTATATATGTCTTATCTAAAAATACATAATATGTGATCCATGACTTCTCTTAACGGCAAAGAATTCACATCTCAATGGCAGCACCTCTCCACTTGCAAGGCCATATAGATATATTTTGATGCTTCTAGGTTCAGCAATTGGGGTTATACAATAATAGGAATGGGAGAGCCAAGGTGAAAATGGAATCAGTGGAGATTGTAAGCTCGAAGGAGAAAAGTCGTGTAGGAAATTAAACAAAGCCTAGGAAGATAAACAACACAATATTCAATGCATGTGACAGTGCTATACAGGATTAATTTTCATTTATATTGTACCAGTGGAGAATAAAGAAAAATAAATGAAATACTGACTCTACTTAAGAGAGGGGGAAGAAAACATCCAATATATCCACATCTCTGTGATTTAGGGAAAAAAACTAATGATCAGTTTGGGCAGAAAGGACACTTATGATGACAATGTCCTAAGGCATAAGGTTCCACTAGGTCCTTGATTTTCAAAGACCCTTCTGAACTGTCTGATTAGATGATTCTTCGTTATGTTCAACGTGCTTTTTATATAATTTAATTGAGTAGAGTATGTAGACCCTAAATCATTAAGAGCATTCCTCTGGCAATTTTGTATCCTATTGTTGTTGTTGTTGTTGTTAGGTGCCGTCGAGTCAGTATCCGACTCATAGCGACCCTCTGTACAACAGGGGAAACACTATTGTCAGTGCTTCTCTGCTGTTCATAGGGTTTTCAATGACAGATTGATTTTTGGGAGGGGGTTGCCAGGTCCTTCTCCCAATCCTATTGTTATCCAGGCAAAATGCAATTTTTTAACCAGCAAAATTCTTAGGATAATTTACCCATATCCATTTCTCCATAAAACCTACCTCCACAAAATAATTTTATAGTGTTCTATAAGGTTTTGCTAATCTCACTAATTCATTTACCTTTTAACAAGTATATATTTAACACCTGCTTTGAAAACCCTGTGAATAGCAGGGAAGCATTGACAATAATCTGAGGCATGGCACAGTGTCAGAGAGTATTTTGTTCTGTTGTACATAGGGTTGCTATGAGTCAGGCCCAACTTGACAGTAGCTAACGACAAAAACAAGAACTTGTCTGGGTGTCAACCTGATGCAACTCTCAGGGCTCTGACAATGTGGAGCAGCATTTTGAAGTAGTATAGTGTGAAATTTGCATTGCCATATGTGGCAACTTTTACCTGGGTTCTCTTGAAATATCTGGGTATCTGACAACTTGAGAGGCCTGATTTTCGCCCAAGAGGTGATAGCTCTTAAACAACCATGATGAGTTTTTTGAAAGAACCATTTCTAAAAGTCAGATTGGATAGTGAAGGAAAAAACCACCCCTTGCTGTGTTATGTGAAGATCAGTCTCATAAATGCCCTATAATGTTCTAAAGACCTTGCCATGGTCATACGTAGGAATGCTCAGAGGCAACATTTCTTGAGTGCTGGGTGACACAGCTGTTCATAGGAAGTAATTTGACTTCTATCCATTATTGTAGTCCAGATATCCTAAGATTTGGTAATGATGACCTGAAGAAACAAAGATGGGAGAAAAGACAGTAAAGGTTCTGTGTAAAGGTACAAGTAAGGAAAAATCTGGCTGAAACCTGCTGACAACTGTGTGTGAAGGGAAAGCAACAGGTACAGTCCTACGAGTCTTCACAGAAGGAAAGGACAGGTAACAAGATATTTGGAAGGAGAGGGTTGGCTGTCACTGATGTGCTACTAGGTTTAATTAGCAAGGGCACTGCTTTTAGTTGGAATTATTATCCTTCTAGGATGCTTTGGTAGCATGAAGATTGTGATTATGTTCAGGAAACAAGTAAAGGTTGAACTCTCCTCTCTCCACTTAACCTAAGATGTGTTATCACAAAAAATGAATGTTGCGTTAGGATGGAGGACAGCCTGCCTAGAATTTATACATTGTTTGAGAGCTAGAGTATCAGTGAGTCATATATGTGTCCTAATCCTGGGTCTGCTCTTTCTCATATGTCTCTCTGCCTCCTGTTCTTGTTACACTGACTCCAGCAGCTTATCCTTCTGGGCTTTCATACTAGGCAAATTTCAGCAGGAATTGGTCAATGAGAGGCAAAAGTGAAAGGTAAGAGTGCAGGAGGTGGAGCCGCATTAAACAATGTCTGTGGAAGTGGACACAGATTCATCAGCCGCTGGACAGGACTCTGGGTTTCAGTTATGTTATTTTCTCCTTATTGTGATCCAGCCTATGGGTGACAGCTTCTTCCCGAGATAACTACTCTTTAAGTTGCTTTACTATTTTCATTTGGCTTCTTTAATTGTTTAACATATTCCTTGGATTAAATACTTCTGTTGTAAGTACTGATAGAGGTTTTGGTTTCTCTGGCTTAGATCTAGACTGGATGTTATTTGAGAATGGACTTTTTGGTGAGGGGAAGGAGGGTCTCAACACTCTAGGATGTACAGTGCTCCTCCACATTCAACAAGTGATGTTAGATGATAAATGAAACCTGGGACAGGGTGGTCACAGTAATATTTAAGTAACAGCAAGGGAGATTCTTAATTTCCTTGAGTAGATATCCTAAGTCTGTTAGTTTGTGGAGCACATCATTCTATTGCCAGCTCAGTGCCCTTATTGCCATTTATTTAGTTCATGTCACTTGTTTGTTTTTGGCCCCTTCTCCTCCTGGATTTTGAAGTTTTTGAGGAGCAGCTTAAGAGGATTTGGAAACAAGGAAATTCCATTTCAGTGTTCCTTATTTTTGCTTATCATAGTGATGACAACAAAAATTCTCTTAATTTTCCACTTTTTCATAAAACTTGAAAATTTGATATAATCTGCCATTAGATTATAAAACAATGGTGCTAGAAATTGTAGTTGCTACTGTACTTACAAAACCATAAGATTTTCTGTTTTTCAGGCACTGTTAATAGAAAATATACTTTAAGACTTTGCACTTAATGTTAGATACATCTAATTCAACACATTGTTTGGAAAAAAATCTGAGATTTGTTCAGTTAATACTGAGAATACTCATCCCAACTTCACTGGAAACTTTGAATGTTTGCCTTTTTTCTCCTTTCCTTGAATGTTTTTAAAACATCAAACAAATTCTTCAAGAGCTACAACATCAGTAATTGACTTTTCACTGGGGAAATACATCGCAAACAACTCAGTTTTATGGTGTATCTACAACTTTGGAAAAAATCAAGTAGGCAGCTTCAAAGAGACAGCAGTTAAAAATAAAAATTCCTAGGGAAGCTACCTTATTGATGGGCAAAGCTCCAAAGTTTTTGAGGTTCAGTTCAGTGGAGTAACCTCTAACTTCTCTGAATATGTTGCAACAGTAAGTAGAATCTGAAATTATCCTAGGGATTTTTAAAAATATTTAAACTTGGTTACTACTAGATTCTCCTCTTCCAAATCTAAAGAATGAAAAAAAAATTTAGTCTTTACTCACCTGCCTTGCTTTCTATGCTCTGATGACATCCTGCTGCACAATGGAAATTCAGCTGTACTAAAAGACCACTTTAAGATTATGATTCATGACATTATACTATACATGCATGGATAGATGTTCACAGAGGCAGCAGCGTAGGAGACTGAGTCCACATGTCAAATCAGACCAAAATATATGGTTGTTAATACAATGTATTTTGAGAGATGGGGAAAAGAGAAGAAAGGTAGGGCAAGTGATAGGGATTTAGAGGCAAGGGGATTTATGGAAGAATTTGTGTACATGCATGGCGATATGCTCACATTTTATTTTACAGAAAATTTTATACTATATGAGTATTTCTAGAAGAAAAAATGTAGAAGACTTATACATTTAGATTTCTCATTTCTAAAAAAGAAATATGTTTTTAATAAAATGAGAACGATAAGAAAATACAAACAGTATGTTCAATAAGTTATAAAGATGTCACAGATTATCAATTTTGCTATCAGTTCTTTTGATCGTCATAGTAAAAATGGGTTTTGAATATTGAGTGACTACTAAATTTGTGACAAGGGATTGGGAATAAAATATGCTGTTTCTTAGAGAAAAAAGTTTTTATAAAGTTTCATAAAGGGAAAGATTACATCTGGAGATTTAGAAAATAACAGGTGCTCATATCAAAACTTTCAGATCCATATTTCAAAATTCTTAAAACTTAAGCAATTTTATTTTAAAGTAGCAAATGTCTAACTCTAACAATTATTGAGAATTATTCCACTTTGGAAATAGAATGAAAAGGTTAGATAGAATATATTAGTTTAAAATAAAGATAGATAAAGGAAAGAGCAAAAGATGAAGTGCTTTTATATTTCAGCTTTTGAATGTCAGTAGGTGGTTGAGGTACTTTGGAATAAATGCACAAAATACCAGCCTTAACCTGAGGACTTTTCTCAAAATCATGGAAAGATGGCATGTATTTAATTTGAGGGGGAAGGAATGAAAAATACAATATTTAATATAAATAACTTGTAGAGAGTTTTCTGCTAAGAAATAAAGCATTTGGCTATATGGTCTATGTCCCTGAAGAAAAAAGTATATAATAATGATTTTCTGAGTAAAAGTCTTAGAGATTTAGCAGGCATTTTTCCACAGGCTTTGCAAAATACTTAGAAGTAAGTGATATATCATTCAGTTTCTGAGGAAAAGGTTGGAAGACATAGTTGACAATTTGCCATACGCTTTGCTAATTACTTAAAACTAGAGTATGCATCATTTGGTTTCAAGAGAATTTAACACTTGGATGAGAATAACTTGTCTTTTAAAAGAAAAGAAACAAAGTTTTTAAGAGACTCTCCTATGCTTCCTGTGGCATCTCCCCTCCTTTGTTCTTTTCAAGAGCCATTTGCAAAAATCCTGCCTCAATCATACTTCTAGCATCCTTCATCTGCTTTCTTTTCTCTTGGGAAAATAGTCAGTATTCTCAGGTCTAGTGCAAGGAACCTAAAATAGAGCATTTCTATTTGCTATGCGTCTGCAGCTGTAGCCCTGTGGCATCCGATCCCATCAGGTCTCCGAAGCTAAGCAGGGTCAGGCCTGGTTAGTACCTGGATGGGAGACCTCCTGGGAACACCAGAAGCTGTAGGCTTGGGAGAAGGACCTGGCAACCCCCTCCCAAAAATCAATCTGCTATTGAAAACCCTATGAACAGCAGAGAAGCACTGACAATAGTGTTTCCCCTGTTGGACAGAGGGTCGCTATGAGTCGGATACCGACTCGAAGGCACCTAACAACAACCAAATGCAGGATTAACAGCATCATTGCTAGCCTGCATAGAGATTTTTGCAAATAATTGAAAGTCACCCCTGTGGGTGGGAGGCCACTAGGCTGACAGGTCCACAACTGAGCAGGGAGCAGAGGCTAGATTTTAAGACATTCCATTAACTGAATTGCCATGTGTAAAACACAATTTGCAACAACCAAGTATGGATTCCATAGTAATACACTAAGCTGCAAAAGAGGGAAGTAATAAATGTATTAGTCAAGGTAGGAAACAGGAGTAATTGAGGAAAGATTAATGGACTGTCCACAAAGGCATGAGTAGGGTTAAGAGAAATCAATAAAGGATGCCAAAGCACTCACAGGCTAAACCCAAAGGAACAAGGAAAGGGAACCATTATCAGAGCACAGAGAGAACTGTAGCAATAGCTGTCACTATCATTACAACTGTACCCAGAAGGTAAGCACAACTGTACAGGAGCTGTGACCTTGTAGAAGAACACAGTCACTACCAACTCCTGTCCTGCTCCAAAGGAATAGGTTGAAAGCTACTCAGAAGTTTCTTTCCTCTTTCCAGTCTGTCCCCTACCTTTCTCCCACTGAGCAAATTCAAACAGAAGTCAGGGAGCAAAGGAACCTGACACTGTTGAAAGGGGGTGAGTCTCTTGTGGCAGACACCAACATGGAAATTGGTAGAAAATACTTCTGGAAAGGCAAATGGAAAATATTCAGCACAGTAAGGCTATGCATTGCCTGATGGTCTCATTTGGTATTGATATAAATCAATCTCATGCCTGCCTGAGATAATTGTATTTTCTGCTCTTCTCTATGAATGAATCATTTCCGGCTTTATTTCTTGAAATCATTTATTCAGGGATGAAAAGGATGCATCTCTTAACTCCTGTCTAGTCCTACTGGAGCAAAATAGATAGACCATCCTGTACTGTTATCTCTAATATTTTTCACTTTGATCCTTATTCTCTCTGGCCACAAATGGGAGATTTTCTGGGAACATGTGAAGGGAAATGGAATTTCTTATGATACGTGGGGAGGGCAACATAGATTCCCAATCTTCCCAAGAGATATGATTTTGTTAGGACCCCTTTGCCATGTACATGCATCAGTACCAGCCTTGAGTTGAGCTGCAGTTCAAGACATGGTCCTTGCAAAGAATTAATCTCCAATTACAAACCATTCCATTGCTGGGGTAAAGCTAACAAAGAAAATTGATCTTGACCACAAGCTTGAGAATGAGCTTGGAGGAGTGAGGGAAAGACAGACTTCTATCAATGTGCTAGGTAGGAAAGTTGGGGGACAAAAAGAAGCAAAAGTAGTTTTGACTAGTAGGACGGAAAAAATTAACAATAACAAAAATTTGATTTAATCATATGTTAACTTCTAAACATTTTCATTAACATGATGAGAAAACTGTATCATATCATATAGAGGATTTTCCCTTTAAGGACTAGGAGTTTTATACTTATTATTTAATTTCTTCACAAACATCCAGATAACCTTACCTTATTCCCCTTTACAAAACTTAAACCTAAGCTATAGGAAATTTAACTTGTCAAACATATGGAAGTACTTAGCATTGTGTACCAAAGTTTGAATCGAAAATTCTCTGACTTCCTTCTTGTTTTTTACTGTACCTCCTATCCCTGAATGTTGCCTATCAAAATTGCCCTTTATTTCTCTATTTAATTTGATTTTTTTCATCATAATTCTCATGTGAGGAAATCCAGAGACATTATGAAGTGGGCCTAGATTGGATTTTAAATGCTTCAAATGGCCTGGTAACTAAAATTGCCACTAGAATCAATACGCCTATCAGCATTTATTTTAAAATTAACAGCAGAATAGTTGTTTGAAAGGAAAAGCTTTCTCAGTACTCTTTGTTTAGGATTTATAATTGCTAGAAAATAAAATAAATGATTGTTCTGGCTTCATTAGAAATTCCTTATTAAGCTATGGATGTTCTTCCATTTTTCTGTCCATTCACTTTCTCTTCAAACACTTATGAGCATCTACTGTGTAATTTGGTACTGTCTTTGGAATTCAGAAAACCCAGTGATATTCTCTAAAATTTGATTGGGCCATTTGCAAATATTGCATCTGTCCCTGCTTTACCAACAAAAGGCAAGTAAAATGATGAGCCCTGGTATGAGGTTACATTTTATAACATGAAGGATTAAAATGCCAGTAACATTTTTAAAGCAGTAAACTATAAAGCTGGCCTTCTTTCTTCATGGGACAGAAAAGATGTACTAGGCAAGAAAATTAGCATTATTTGTCATAATACATAACATTTAAAAGTGCGATAGGATAGCAAGTTTTGCTTTTTCTCACATACTACACTGTTGGCAGGGTAGCTCTTCTCTTTCCTATAGCTATGCCATCCACAGCATATGTTTTCTGAGATTTCTGTGGCAGGAGTATAGCAATATAAAGCTTAAGCATATCTTGACGGCTTCAGTCAAAAGTGATATGCATCAATTTCTCGCACTGTCTGCTGGTTAGAAGTAGTCATTGGACCTCTGCTCAACCAAAATGCAGCCTGGGAAATGCACAGAAGCAAATGAAAGGTGTGGAAAGTACTGTCTCTTCCACAGAAAAAGCACTAAGCACATATTCCCAACTAAATTTGATTCAGAGACTAGTAGTTGAAAGTGAGCTAGGAAGTCTATCTTTACAGGAATAAGAGGGCAATTATACTTTAGATTTTACTTCTTCCTTGGAGGCAATACGTTCATTGGATGTAAGAATAGATGTTAGGCAATAGTGCTGGGTGCAACAGAAAACAGTTTATATACTATATTGACAAAATGCTTGCTTGATATTTTTGATCTCTATCATAGTTTAGCTCAGCTGCCGCATGAGTTATTCCTCAAATATAAGATTACAAGTTTGCTTTAGTTTAACTTTTTTCAAGAATATATGACGACCTTTGCCTTAAAAGGGAGATAGGTAACTAATTTAAGGGATAGATCATAAAAGTCATCCATTTGTCTGCTGGGAAACTGAAGAACATGTTAATGTGAACTTGGTTTATTAATTCAGTGGAAATTGGGACAGTATCAGCATACATAATTCAACACAAGATGATTTTCTCCTCAAACTGAGAATGTGGATTTCCATTACAATTCAACAACCGTGTGAAATCTTGAGCTCTAACTGTAGCTCACACTGCCTATTTTGAATTGGTTGACTTGGGCAAATAACCAACACCCAAGCATCAGACAGGTGTTCCTGAATTATCTGTGGGTTTCCATTCAGTTATTCTTGAGGACCTTTTGGCCAGGCTTCATGCTGATAAACTCAAACGTGTTCATTGTTTGGGATTCATTGTTCAGGAAATGAATGCCTTAAAGTAGAAGGTTTCATGTGCAGCTGACACCCAAGGATTTCTATTTACCTATGAGACTGTGTGGGGTATCATTTGATTAGGAAACATATGCTGAAGCAGCAGGGTTTAAACTAAATACAAACAAAAATGTACCATTTGGCTTGGGCACATTGATAAACAAGAGCAAACTATATTCCCAGAGGATGTTTATGTTACAAATGGGCCAATTAAAATTCTGAGGGGTGTCTTTGAGGTTTAGGTTACAAATGGCCCAAAGTTATCCTGATAGGGGGTAAATTAGCATGGAAGAATACAGGATCAGGAGGCAGAGTTGAGATCTATCTTGTTTTAGTGGAATCAAATCACCCATGTTTGATCAGCATTACTATACAGACATGGGTCAATATAACTTAGGTGAAAAAGCTGTTTGTCTTTTTTAATTTAACACTAATTAAAATATTTGTTGTTATATTTAGGTACCATTGAGTTGGTGTCCCACTCATAGTGACTCTATGTGTTGTTGTTGTTAGGTGTCATCCAGTTGGTGTCCTACTCATAATGACCCGACGTACAACAGTGAAACCCTATTGTCAGTGCTTCTCTGCTATTCGTAGGATTTTCAATGGATGATTGTTTTCTGTGGGAGTGGGTTGCCAGGTCCTTCTCCCAAGCCTACAGCACCTGGTGTTCCCAGGCAGTCTCCCATCCAAGTACTAACCAGGTTTGATCCTGCTTAGCTTCTGGATCTGACAGGATCAGACTCCACAGTGGCTTTTTTAAGTGTAAGAATATGTAACTTGTTCTTACTGCATTAACTTAAATTGTTTCTTGAGTGAAGATACAGTTATTAGCATCTTTGGATTCAGGGTAGACTAAACCACTTGTGCCTGCAGCCATAGCCCTGTGGCATCCGATCCCGTCAGATCTCCGAAGCCAAGTAGGGTCGGACGTGGTTAGTACTTGGATGGGAGACTACCTGGGAGCACGAGGTGCTGTAGGCTTGGGAGACGGACCCAGCAACCCACTCCCAAAAATCCATCATCCATTTAAAACCCTATGAACAGCAAAGAAGCAGTGACAACGTGTTTCACCTGTGGTACGTAAGGTCCCTAAGAATTGGATACCGACTCGACAGCACTGAACAACAATAACAAACCCCTTGTGTTTTACTCAAAAGCTGCAAGAATTGTCCTTTTTTCCTAATAAATTGCATCCTAAGCAGTGATTCTTTATCTTGTTTGTCCTTTAAAATCAATTGGAGAACCTTACAAACTTTAGATGTCTGACTCCCACCACCTGAATTTAAGGCTAGGGTATAGACTAAACTTGGAATTTTAAAATTTCCCTGGGTAACTTTAATATAAAATCAAGTTAAGAACCACTATTCAAACACCTTTATGGGAAACTTTCCCTTTTGGAGTAATAAAGGTCTTAAAAATACCAATTAAAGGTAGATTGGTTGACAGATTGATTTTATGTTTATACAATACTATATTATGAACGTACATAGGGAACTCAATGGGGATCCAGAAAAGGGAAAAAGAAAAAGGTGAAAAGTGTATTTGAAAAAGACCCCAGTCTCAAAATTAACTTTGATCAATTTTGTATGCAGAGTCTGGTCATCTGGACAAAGAGGAGTTCCCATAAACGTTTGAAGAAATGCTATGCTGTATCCTTGCACTTTGGAAAGGATTCAGGACAAAGATAAACCAGATCACATTTATTTCCTTAAGTTTCACTTTTCTTATCTTAGAAATACGACTAAGATATGAGGATATTATGAATTTCTCTTCTAGATTCAAATTTCTATGACTCAAATGCAAACCTGGTCTACTCCTTGATTTGGAGTCTTTCTGCTTTTTTCCTAATCAAACTACAGTTATTTCAAAAATTCTCAAATTAACTCCATTTTTTGCAGTACTTGGGGGTTGCATGATCAGCCTCTTATTTATTTTATTTTATTTTATTTTAGTTTATTTGAGACAGAGTCTTCCTAGTTGCAAAGACCATCTCTGGCCTCAAACTTGCAATCCTCCTGTCTCAACTTCCCAAGATAATGGGATTATAGGCTTGTGCCAATTAACTATTTAATTTGAAGTCATTTATTGAGAATTGTGAAGTTGAAGGACAGTGTGGATGAGGGCAGGTTGTATACAGAACTCATATGGATAAAAGCACACCTTATCACTAATGTTCAGAATGTGCTTGGCTAGTAAAAATCTGTGTAGAAACAGACTGCATAAAGCACAAAGAGGCAGAAAACTGTGTATTTCAGAAAACTAGAACAATTCTCAAATTTAGTAAAAACAAAACAAAATGACATTAAAAAAGCCCTTAGATGTCAAAAACAATTAATTTTCTTCCCATATCATAGAGTGACATTTTATTATAAGGTCAGAATTATCCAAAGAATAGTTATAAAGAATAAAGAATATGATATGTATGCCATGAAACATGCAGGAAGATAAGAATTTTATGAAATTGAATTTTAGATAATGAATTTCTGTTTGGAGACACTCTTGCTGACCTATGTTTATTAATATATCATTTATCTGTTCCAAGTATTGATATTTTACAAAGAATTTTAATAAGGACCCCTCAGTAAATTTTTTTTGTAGAAAAATTCAAGTGATTTCCTATTTGATAGGTGAGAAATAAAGATGGCATACAATGAAATAATTATATTAAAATGGAATCTTAGAATCTATGAATTACTCACCTATAGTCCTGATTCTTGTTCTTTGTTAGTAAGTATCTCAGGTAAGTATATAGAAGACTTTGCCCAATGTCACCCAGGTAGCCAGGGGCAGTGGTATGGTCCAATCCTCTACTCTATTCCATATTTGATGGTAATTTTTGGATAAAACTGTAATATATATATATATATATATATATATATATATATATATATATATATATATATATATATATATATATATATATATACACACACACATATACATATATATACACACACATATGTGTATATATGTATATATTATAATATGTGTATATATAGTATATATATATAGTATGTGTGTGTGTGTATATATATATATAGTATATACATAAACACACGTATGTATACAGTTGTTGTTAGGTGCTATCAAGTCAGTATCCGACTCATACTGACCCTATGTACAATAGGTAAAACACTATTGTCAGTGCTTCTCTGCTATTCATAGGGTTTTCAATGTTTTATTGACTTCTGGGAGTGGGTTCCTGGGTCCTTCTCCCAAGCTACAGTAGCTGGTGCTCCCATCCAAGTACTAAACAGGCCTGACCCTGCTTAGATTCCTATATCTGTTGCCAAAGTGCTAAGGCTGCAGGCTACATATAAATATGTAGTACTAATCCTAAATCTCATTATCAATTTAAGATAATCACTGCCTCCCAAGTGACATGTCTCTTCTAGTAGTTCTTCTGAGCTCCCAGACATGGGAAAGTATGTATAACATGATGTAAACCCAATGTTCCAATTTTAGAACTTGGACTATGTAAAAACCCAATTATCATTCTATATTCTGAGAAACTTACCCAAGAATAGCCAGAGATCATTTTGAGGATATATTTAGGAAATAGCTAAACACTACCTATAAAGAATCAGTAATCTGAATAGATCTGGGAGACAATGTCAAAATACTCACAAGTATGTTATTTTAGGTGCTGTAGAGTCCAATCCTATTCATAGTGATCCTATATAGAGCAGAATGTAACACTACCCAACACTGCCACACACAGTCTTTTTATGTTTGAGACCAGTGTTGCAGCCCCTGTGTTTCTTATTTTGAGTCCTATCACATCAACAAAAGTAGGCCCCAGGGGATTTACTCATTTTCATCATTAAAGTACATTCTACTTTGAGGAGGCAACACTTCCCCTGTCATTACTTGAATGCCTTCTAGCCTAGGGGGCTCATTTTCTGGCACTATATTTGACAGTGCTTCTTCCATAGGGTTTTCAATGGCTAATTTACATAGTTATGTTAAAATCCAATGTTATGTTATGTATGTCCAAAATCCATAGTTATGTTAAAAGATGGATTCTATACTAAATAAAAGCAGTGTCTTTTTACTCCAGGTATATTGGATAGGCCCAAGAAGTCTAATAGTTCAAACAGGACCTCCAGGGCTCTGAGTGAATGTACTAAAGTTTAAGTTTCTTCTCATCCTCAAAAGCTGGCCTGATTTATATTTATTTCTTCTTTCGTGAAATCACACAATTAAAATTAAAATGTATCTATATCTTCTCAAATTTAATCCAAACCTTTTCAACAGTTGTAGAGGATTACTACATCAGGAGCTCTCAGCTCTCTACCACAAATCCAGTCTGAATGCAGTTCTAATCTGCACCTGATTTTGTAGCCCTCTAACGTGTTAAAGCCTGCAGCTGTAGCCCTGTGGCACCGGATCCCATCAGGTTGTGGAAGCTAAGCAGGGTTGGCCTGGTTAGTACTTGGATGAGAGAGCACCGGGGAACACCAGGTGCTGTAGGCTTGGGGGAAGGACCCTGCAACCCACTCCCAAAAAACAATCCACCATTGAAAACCCTATGCACAGCAGGGAAGTACTGACAATAGTGTTTCACCTGTTGTATGCAGGGTCATATGAGTCAGATACTGAATGGACGGCACCTAACAACAACGAACAACAAAAGTGTTAAAAGGATGTGGATTAGATTTGAGAATATAAGGTAATTTAAAATAAATGTCAGTGATATTTTAGGGTGAATGTAGTTTATTTCCTAGAAACTGGTAATGAGAAAGTGTTATTACTTATATTGGATTCTAACCCATCCAGGTTCTTCCCTAAAACTATTTTTTTTGAAATCAGTAAAGTATATATTAGCACAACACAATCTATGATGAATACCTATTGCTTTTCTTAACAGTTTACATTTTGAATATGTGATACTTGTCCTATACGATTTTATTGTTTTAAACACCAATTTTTTTTTTGACATCTTCTAAGCGACTGCAGCAATACATAGACAGGGAATTACCGGAAAATCAAGCGGGATTCAGAAGAGGGCGGGAAACTAGGGACATCATTGCTGATGTCAGGTGGATATTAGCTGAAAGCAGAGAATATCAAAAAGATGTCTATCTATGTTTTATTGACTACGCAAAAGCATTTGATTGTGTGGATCACAACAAAGTATGGATAACACTTCGGAAAATGGGAATACCAGAACACCTAATTGTGCTCATGAGAAATCTGTACATGAACCAGGAGGCAGTTGTTCGAATAGAACAAGGAAACACTGAGTGGTTTAAAGTTGAGAAAGGTGTGCCTCAGGGCTGTATACTTTCACCCTATCTCTTCAATTTATACGCTGAGCAAATAATCCGAGAAGCTGGACTTTATGAGGAAGAACGTGGCATCAAGATTGGAGGAAGACTCATTAACAACCTGCGTTATGCAGATGACACCACTTTGCTTGCTGAAAATGAAGAGGATTTAAAACATTTACTGATGAAGATCAAAGATCAT
>VMDO01021027.1:0-36131 GCA_007922755.1 Pedetes capensis
TAGGCGTATGGATATTATTCTATCACTGACAACATTGTATTTCATGACAGATCTTGAAATGTCTTTTTTGATGATGAATGCAACCCCATTTCTCTTTAGTTTATCATTCCCAGCATAGTAGACCATATGATTGTCTGACTCAAAATGGCCTATGCCGGTCCATTTTAGCTCACTGATGCCTAGAATGTCAATGTTTATGAGCTCCATTTCTCTTTTAATGATTTCTAATTTTCCTAGGTTCATACTATGTACATTCCATGTTCCAATTATTAATGGATGTTTACAGTTGTTTCTCCTCATTTTGAGTAGTGCCACATTAGCAAGTTGAGCACCCTGGGGCTTTACTCCATTTCCGTCGTCACAGTAGACTCTCCTTTGAGGAGGCAACTCTTCCCCAGTAGTCTTTTGAGTGCCTTCCAACCTGAGGTGCTCATTTTCCAGCACTATATCTGACAGTGTTTCTTTGCTATTCATAGGGTTTTCAATGGCTAGTTGTTTCGGGAGTGGTTTGCCAGGTCCTACTCCCTAGTCTGTCTTAGTCTGGAAGCTCAGCTGAAAACCTGTCCACCATGGGTAACCTTGCTCATATCTGAGGTACCAGTGGCAGAGCTCTCAGGCTCATTGCAACACAAAAGCCCCCACAGTGCGGCAAACTGACAGACGTGTGGGGGCAGACTAAAGTAACTGTAAATAGAGGATTAAATGCGAAGATTTATTCAGTTTTTGTTGGCTATATGGGGTTTTTTGGTGGTTTGGTTTGTTTTGGTTTGGTCTGGTTTGGTCTGGTTTTTGTTTTTTTGAGGCAGGTCTCACAATATAGCCCAGGCTGGCCTGCAACTCTGGATCCTCCTGTCTCACCTCTGGAGTGCTGTAATTACAGATAAGTACCACTACCCTCAGTGATTATTTGTATTAAATAAGGTTGAAGGGAAAGTAGATCTGAGACCAGAACCCTAGCTAAGGTAGTCCTTTTCTCCTTGAATGGTTTGTGGGAATGGATTTATGCAATTAAATTTTCCTTTGTTAAAAAAAGTTACTATTGTCACATTTTAGTTTTTCTGTTTGTTTAGAGGGTCCCTCAATTAGAGAATTCTTGTTTCCTTCTTTAGAAGAAATATTTTTATCTCTAATCTTTATGTCTCCCCAAGGCCATAATAAAAAGAAGAGGATGTTTTCAGAAAACAAAGAAAATGTTAAGCGCATGAAAATTTCACAACAAATTAATGAAAATATTTGTGTAGTTCAGGAAAGGCAAACGGCACTGCTAGAACAGGTAAAATATTGGGACTTAAATATCTGCTTTAGAAACTTTATTAGTAAAAATTATGAAAAGTTAATTAACTCCACAGTGATGTAGTACAGATGGTTTTTACTTGATGCAAAGCTGGTATGTGAAAGCCAAATTAGCAGGCAATTATTTCCATCACCAAAATATCTTTAGCTTCTTGAAAATGATCCCAGACAGGGTAACCTAGGGAATCATGTGTAGGTAGAATCCTGTTAGAGAAAGGCATGGGCTTTTTAGTCGATATGCTCAAGTCTCTATGTGAGTCAGACACTGAATGACCTTGAGCTTTGCGTCAGAACCCGATCTCCTTTGTATTGGTCATGGAGTTCTTTGATCTGCAGTTGTAACTGTTTGTGGACCTCATCAGAATCCTTCACTATTTCATAGACTCAGACCATCCTGCTGCATTTGGATTTACTTCCTCCAATTTCCAGACTTAACATGGCTATGCTGCATTATCTGACATACTGCTGTAGAGCATCATGAAATATACTTCTTGTTTTCATTTTTGCCTCACTGTATCTTATTGTTCTACAATCTACTTACATGTCTGATCAACTCTGAATTGAAGTATAATAAGTATCAAATCTAGTTGAATAGTTAATCAGGACCTATTTTGATGAATCAGATTTTACTATTTCACTGCTACTAGAACACCACCACTAAACAACATTATATGGTAGATAAATGTATATTAGCTGTCGTGGACCACAATTTCCCAATCCAAGTGATCCTATGTGTTTCAGAAACAATAAACATTAGTGTTTTTTAAAACAGACCATTACAATTATATATTCTATGAATATATTCACCTAATAAAAGAAAACCTCTTTAAAAGACTCATATAGTTAAACATAAAAGGTAAGTCAGCAGTTTTCTCTCCTTCCTGTTTTCTTCCAGAAAGGCCAGTGGAAACACAAATAAAAAAATATGTAATTATTCTCTTGCTGGCAAGGAAGGGATAATAGAAGTATAGGTCAAGCCTGAGGACCACGTTATCCAAGGAAAAGGTTGAGGATTCCAGCTGTGTCTTGTTCCCAGAGATTAGTGGCTACATCACAATAAATTATGACATGGTCATATGAACATAAAAAAATCAAGGTTTTTAATACCATTGTCTAACTCACAAAAACCTCAAATTGGCTCACATAAAACAGTACTTCCCAGTGAGCTTAAGGGGTGCATATTTGTTACCTCTCCCTCCCAGAAGTTTCTTGCACTTTCTCCAGAGTCAACTCAGATATTAGCTATTTCCTTTTTCCTAATTAGATAAACAGCTTTTCCTTCACTTTCATAATTCCTGTCCAAACAATTCTCTCTCTAAACCATACCTCTCTATCACACTTGAATCCAGTTAATAGACCCCTACCCCCCATTTGGACAGTTTTTCCCTATTGATAGAGTCCTAGGGCTCTTATTTCATATCTTATGAGTTTTCATAAGGGTCTTGGCCTGGCTGACTCCAGTTAGATTACTGAACTGGAAGGATTTTTCTTCTG
The DNA here is from genome assembly GCA_007922755.1 of Pedetes capensis. Classification (NCBI taxonomy): domain Eukaryota; kingdom Metazoa; phylum Chordata; class Mammalia; order Rodentia; family Pedetidae; genus Pedetes; species Pedetes capensis. The sequence goes on from VMDO01021027.1 coordinate 2,788, forward strand.
AAGTCCAAATTGTTCACTCTACCTAACTTCTTAGAAAGTTGGGGAAGATAAGTGTATGTAAGTTTTTGTACTTTCTACAAACTTTAGATGAGTTTGGCTGCTGTCTGTAAATTGAATCTAGGAGTCCCATCTAATTACATAACTTTGGGCTCATTACCATTGACAAAAGACATTTATGGGGTTTCTGATGGAAGTTATTGTGTCTTCCATATTGTGAATAAGGAACATTACCACTAAGTAAGAACAAATATCCACTTTAAGAAGAGTCATCCCATGGTGGGCATTTTGTCCAAAAGTTTAAGGATCTAGGGGGGCTTGAAAAGCATTGAGATTTTTCTCCAAGACTCATCTGAGTATGAGCTTCATGTACTGACCCCAGGCAGTGAACTGGCAAGCATGCAGACATTCATGAAGACCACACAGAGGTTGCAAATAATGGCTGTCAGTAAAAAGTACTGTGTGTTTTTGAGCTTTTATTTATATAATAATATATTTTCAGCACTATATATAAAATAACATATTTAAGTCAATATATTTTGAAGTAGTACAAAAGAAATTAAGTAGACAACAATATTGAAGAGTCAAAACAACTGAAAGGAAGGAAAAGCCATGGGAATAATCAAAATTACAGAACATAACTAAGCACCCAAATGATTATAAGAGAGTTGAACATAGGAACTGTGGTTCTGATTTTGAGCACCATGAATCAAGATATTAGAGTCAAGATATAATTATTACTAATCAATACCTTACGTGTATTGGATCAGGGGTCATGGGACACCATCCACTCTGTTACAAAAGTTGCTTATAGGAGGATAGACATGGAATAAAAACTACAATGTTTATGAATGGATGGCTCAGCAGAGTTATTCCTAACAGTGGACATTGAGATTAATTATGCTTCCCAAAATCATGGGCTAGCTTATTTTTTTAATAAAAAGCCAGATAAGGAAATGCATTAAGTTTTCATGTAATGACCACTAAATCTGTTAAAACAGCATGCATTATGTCAGAGAGCATTAATCACTACAGAATTGCCCCTGGTTTCTTTTAATTTTAAAATAATAAAGCTATCCCCTAAAAAGTTATGCAAGTAATGGTAATAACCTTACATATTTATTCCCATCATCGATTGTTTTCCATCATATGGACTGTTGTACATATCACCAGTACCTTATTTTGTTCTAATAAAATGCTTAAGGTAGCCCTTATTCAACAGACACTTATTGTATCATGTGCCCATTTGTAGACAGAGAAAATGAAGCCCAGAGATGTTATGACTTCTCAAAAGCCATATAGCTTGTTAATGGCAGAGTCAAGGCTCAAATGTGTGTAATTTATACCATGTTAACTGTAAGACCATCTAACCATTTGCATCAACCTCTGGTTTTCAGATAAGAAGTTTTGTTTTGTTTTGTTTTGTTTTGTTTTTTGTGTTTTTTTGGTGGTATTAGGCGTTTGAACCTAGGGCTTCACACATGCTTTTGCAAGCACTCTACCACTGAGCTGCACCCCTAGCCCATTGTATAGGCTGCCTCTGACCTTGAAAGTGCAATCCTCCTGCCTCCACATCTCAAGTCACTGGGATTATAGGAGTGTACCATCACATCTGGCTAGTAGATGACCTTTCTATGGAATACTGCTTCTCAGTTATGGTTATTAAAAAGTATAAATGGAGCCAGTAACAGTGGCACATGCCTTTAGTCTCAGCGACTCAGGAGGCAGAGGCAGGAAGATTGTGAGTTCAAGGCCAGAGGCAGCCTGTGTAACTAAGCAAGACTCTGTCTCAAAATAAGGAAATAAAAAATGGGTGAAAGGTAGAGCACTTGCAACATGTGTGAGAGGCCCTGGGTTCAACTCCCAAGTAATGCAAAAAAAGAGAAGGAGAGAAAAAAGTATAATTGGAATATTGTCGTTGTTTGTATAATGTATGTTGTTAGTGCTTTGAGAATAATTTAATTTCTAAGACATCTGTGTATTTATTAAATACAGTGGTACCTCAGCACTCCAACTGCTCCATGCTTGAACATTCCAGTCCTCGAGCAGTATTTTCCAGAGAATTCTGGTTCAGTGCTCAACCCCTTGGACAGCACTCAACCACTGTGCCTAAACCTGCTTTAGACCCCATCCTTACCCATGATGCTTGCAGGTGACACAGAGGGGAAGGTGTCATTTAGTGTGTTGATTTCAAGCAGTAAAGGCCTGTCCTGGTGCTGTGCTCATAATCTCTTTTTACATATATATGCGTATGTATGCCATATGGTCATTATGGCACCCAAGAAACTTTCTAGCTCTAAAAGTGAAGGGAACAGAGAAATAGTAAAAACAACAAATAAATTTTTAAAAAGAGCTTATTGCTAAGTATATGAGTAGCATACATGTCCTTGAATTTCCCACTCAGTATGCTGCCAGAACCAATAAATATATTTACATTATTTCCTATGGGAAAGAAGTGCTTGGCACTGAAACTTGCACCCAACCTGCCTTCCAGAATGGAGTGTGGTTGAGTGCGGAGGTACTACCATATTGGATGTGTTCTGCTAAATTTAATACTCAAGTTTTATAAAACTTACTGGTATAGTAATATAAGTGTAAATATATATAAAGTATATTTTGTTATTGTAGCAAATCCAGAAAAAGAACAAAGCTATTTTTAAAAAGTAGAAAATAAAATTGTTTCTAAACTTGAAACCTTGGATGTTTTGGATTTTTATTTTAAAATTCTAGGTCAGACATTTGATTCGACAGGAGATCTATAGTATAAATTACAAACTATTTGATAAAAAATTGAATGAATTGAATGAACGCATTGGGAAGACACAGTGCAGGAATAAACATGAAGCAATAGCTGGTGAACTCTTTGTAAGTTTCTAATTTCATCTGATTTCATTTGGATCCTTTTAAAAAGTGGGAAATTTGGTAATATCCTGCATGTTAGGAAAGGCAAACAATAACAGAAGACCCAAATCTGATTCTTAGCCACAGCCTAATTTAGGACTATACCATAGAGAATGGAATTTATTGTACACCAGCAATATTAAAACCTGAGAAAAGCTATTAGAACTTTTAGACACTGTTGGTTGACAAGCTTAGTATGTAGACAGTTTCTTATCATTCTAACTATATCCTTTATCAGAGCTTATACAATATATCCTAAGCCCTTTTGGAATTTTTTTAACCCTTCTTGGTTTACTTACTGATTTTACCAATATCAACTTTATTGTAGATCAATTAAGAGCTTCATGGTTTTATCTTCCCTTTTTTAGACAGGATCTGGCTATGTAATCTAGGCTGGCCTTGAACTCTCCAACCTCCTGCCTTGTTGTTAGGTACCATTAGGTCAGATCCAACTCCTAGCGACCCTCATAGGGTTTTCAATGGCTGATTGTGTCGAGATTGCTTTGGGAGTAGATTGCCACATCCTTCTCCCATTTTTGTGGTACTGGGGATCAAATTCGGGTCCTCAGAGAGTACAGAGCAGCACTCTACCCCCTGAGCTAAGCCCCAACACCACCACCATGCCTGGCCTCTTGAATATTGTAGAGGCATTAAATCTGCTTTAAATCTTTTGCTTATATAGTCAGTACTTTAGATCCTTAGGTTCTGCCTCTGTGTATTTAACCAATTGAAAGTTGAAAATACTCAGGGAAAAGGTGTGTTTATTAAACACGTACAAACTTTTCTCATGTCCTTATTGCCTGAACAACATAAGAGCTATGTAATAGCATTGTATTCATTGTTATAAATTATTAGCTATTTTGAAGTATACAAGAGGAGGTGCATCAGTTATGTGGGAATACTGTGCCATTGCATATAAAGATTTCAGCATCTGCAGATTTTGGTATCAGCAATCTCCCATGGATACCAAGGGATAACTGTGTAAGGATTTCTCATTTATTTAAGTAGATGCCCGAGTCTCACAAAACTACTTTGACAAATAATTTTTCCTCCACCTCTGTATCTTATTTAGTACTCTTGTTTGGTATTTACTTATTTTTCTCTCTTCCAGTTAAGAATAGCAAGACTTAGAAGACGTATTAAAACAGTATTACCTCAAAGGAATTGTTTGGAACCAAAAACATTATCCAGTAATACAGCCTGTAAGGTTGGTATAAACACAGAGGAATTTTAATAACTCCTGAATTATAAGAACTGAATTTACTCCCAAACTAGAACAGAAGGCATTAAAGGACAGTAAACTTAGAATGCTCCTCTGAATCTGTCTCTGGAGAAGATAACTTTAGGTAGTAAAGTAAGTGCTACTTGTATTTTTCTATTAATAGTAATAGAGAGAGGACTGGTGGTTGCCTAGATTATCTTCCCTGCCACCCCTCAGATTTTAACCTGGAAAGTATAAAACATGTACAATGAATTTGAAATAAGTTTACAGTGAATACTCCTATATTCAGCACCTGGCATTTACATTTAATATCTTGCTAAAGTGATTTTCATCATGAATCTTTTCATCCCCTCAAAGCCATCTTATATTTGGTACATTCAAAGTACCAATGTATTTTGTCTCATAACACAGTATGAAACATACACTTTCAAAATATTACATGCATATTACAATGATGCAGTGTGCATATCAATAGAGTTTGGTATCCCTATAGTTTTTAATATAAAATTTATGAGCTATGATCACTGAAATTTTTTCTTTTAATGTCTTTATTAGTCTTTGGCATCAGATGTATGTTAACCTTTATAAATGAATTGAGATGCATTCAGTCCTGTTTTCTGAAACTTTGTATAATATCGTTATTCCTTTAATGTTTGATATGATGTATCTTAATACTTGCTGGGCGAGGGGCTTCCTTTAGTAGAAAGGGTATTACTTAAAAATTGAATTCTTTAGAGAAATTTAGATTTTTGCTTTTCATCTTGTATTCGTTTTGTAAGCAGGCTTTGCAGGGAATTTGTCTGGTTTTCTGAATTGTTTAATTTATTGGCAAAAGTTATTCATAAGATTCCTTTTCTCTTTTTATGTTTGTACAGCTGTAGAGATACACAAAACTTCATGTGGTTAGTCTGTTTCTTTTTTGTTTCTTATCAATCTTGGTGGTGTCTTTTACAGTTTTATTCTATCGTTTGTTTTATGTTGATTTCTGTTTTTATTATTTCTTTTCTTTTACATACTTTGGATATAGTTTTTCCTTTCCTAGCTTCTTAAGAATAAAAGAGCATAATTTTAAGTCTTTTTTCTACAAGAAATGAATGCATTTAAAGCAAAATTTCTTTCTAAGCATCATCTTTTTCTAACTACTTTCTAAACATTTTATTAATATTTAGGTAATGCACACTTCACTGCAAAAATCTTTGATAGATTGTTTTGTTTTCCATCAATTCAAAATAATTTCTAATTTCCTTTATGATTTTTTCTTTCACCTGATGATTATTTATTTATTTATTTTCCAATATATGGGACTTTCCTAGGTTTCTTATTTTTATTTTTATTGACTAATTCCATTTTGGTTAGAGAACATACTGCATAAAATTTAAGTTTTAAGAGTGGTTGATACTTATTTTCTAGACCACCATATGATTTTATTTGGCACATGTTTTGTGTATAGATTGTTAGGTATACTAGTCTATAAATGGTACTTTTGTGTGAATTGTGCCAAGTTTGTGGGGCGCCTCTCTGGTCAGGTCTGGACTCAGAGCTCCACATTCACTCTATGGACCCTTGGGATTGGGTGAGTGCAGTGGAGTCAGGAACGGCTTCAGGAAGCCTTCTGGAAGCAAATCTTAACTTTATTGTACAGCTCCTGAGTGTTACAGCATCTTCACAGGTAGCCCTGTGGGGCATCCCTTGAAGGCTGTTCTCTCTCTGAAAGCTGTTCTTTATGACTGTTCCTCAAGACTTCTCCTCGATATTGATCTGAGGGCTCTTCTCTACAGATCTGCTGGTGATGGAATGGCCTCCTTTCTCTAGAGGGTCGGTGGAATGGCCTCTCCTCTGTAGATGGTCTGTAGCATGGACTCTGGCACTGCTGCTCTAGAGGGCTGTTCTGCAGAGGGCTCCCTAGTGCCTTGTGTCAGGGTGGAAAGGACCCTGAGTGCCTTGCACACTGTGGTTATATACCCTCTAGGTAAACTGTTTAGCATCTGTGATGTCTTAACCACACTGACTGCTCTAACTGCCTTAACTGTTCTAACTATTCTAACGGATAGATGCAAACGAGGTGAAACTGGGTGACCAGTCATAGGGTGTTAGCTAGCTGACCAATTGGGAGACATCAGGTGATTAGGTCGCAGCCTATCAGGTGGCTAGAGAGTGGAGGAGGGACATGCTCTGGCTACATTGGGGGAGGGACATCCTGCCTTGACCTTTTGACCTAGGCCTTGAGGTGGGCTAGATAAGCCTCCAGCCAAGCCAACTCAGAGGCATCCCCTTTCCCCTCCTGTCCAGGCTATATCCCCACACAAGGTGATTGATAACATTCTTCAGACCTTTCCTAGCTGGTAGGTGGAATAATTGCACCCACCCCCCAAAGATATCCATGACCTAATCCCTGAAACCTGTAAATATGTTAAGTGTGTTAATAAGTTTGTTAAAAAGGGATTTGTAGGGTGATCATCCTGGTATCATCATCCTGGTATCATCCTGGATTATCTGGGTGAGTTCAGTGTAATCACAAGGGTCCCTTATTTAAAAAAAGTAAAGAGTGAGGCAGGAAGGTCAAAGGCAGAAAAAAGAGAGGGGACAAAGAAACATATGTTGAAATGGGGTCCCCTGAAGATGGAGGAAGAGGCCTCAAGCCAAGGAATGTAGGCAGCCTCTAGAAGATAAAAAAAAAAGCCTGCAGAAGAAATGCTTTTCTGGCCAGGTACTGGGTAGAGTCTGGAAGAATTCTGAGAACATGATTTTTATGTGGCCTAGATTGCCTTGACAGACTCTTACAGAAATGTGGATGTTTAAGGTTACCTGTGAGGACTCAAAAGGAAACAAAGAGCACAGGAGAGAAGCTTACATAGTCTTAGAGAATGTCAACCTTCATAAGCAGACTGTTGGAAGAAATATGGACTTTCAGAGTACAGTTGCTGAGGAGTCAAGGAGGCGAGGAACCCATCATTAGAAACTGGGGCAATGGGGATTCTTGGTGTCTGTACTGGGAGGAATCTTAGTTGGATTGGGTCTGTTTCAGCTCCCACATCACTCTAAATCAAAATACCTGAGAACATCTTAAAGAGAGGAACTGTTTCTTTTAGCTTGCAGTTTCAGAGGTGTCAATCCCTCATGGTGACAAGGATGTGATGGCAAGTTCCTGTCCTGGCAGGCAGGAAGAAGATATGGAAACACCAGTGCCCTTTGGCTTTTTCTTTATCCCCTTTTATTCCATCTGGGCCCCCACCCCCACCCTAGTGCCACCCACATTCAGTGTGAGCTTTCCCCCTAGACCTAATCCTCTCTGGATTGTGTGTGTGCCCCCACAGACACACCCAGACGTGGCCTCACCAATCTCCCTGTTAGGTGCTGTCCAGTCATATCCAACTCATAGCCACCCTATGGACAACAGGCAAAACACTATTGTCAGTGCTTCTCTGCTATTCATAGGGTTTTCAATGGCTGATTGTTTTTTGGGAGTGAGTTACCGGGTCCTTCTCCCAAGCCTACAGCACCTGGTGTTCCCAGGTGGTCTCCCAACCAAGGACTAACCAGGACTGACCCTGCTTAGCTTCGGAGATCTGATAGGATCAGATGCCACAGTGATATGGTTGCAGGCCCCTAAAACTTAAGCTAATAGAAAATGTTGTCTAAGTACCTAGCTATTGATTTTCCCTTCTATTCATCCTAACTAGGAAGTTGGTACCATCGCTGTTATTTCCTCAAAGATCTTTTTAAAAAAACTCATTTTGGCAGAGAAATCACAGTTATGGCCATCAGCCATTGGAATACATATAATTTAGTATTTTGACATATATATGCAAGAATGATTGATTGATTGGTTGATTGATTGCAGTACTGAGGGCTGAACCCAGGGCCTCGTGCATATTTTACAGATGGCCTGCCACTAAGCTGTAGCCCTAGCTCCTTTTTTATGTTTTATCTTGAGACAGGGTCTCACTGAGTTAGTAGGCTGCCTCTGGCCTTAAACCTTCAATCCTCCTGCCTCCGCCCCCTGAGTTACTGGGATTACAGGCATATGCCACTGAATTTAGCACACAAAATATTTTGAGAATATTTTCCATGTGAGATTTTATCTATCATTAATTTTATCCTCAACTGCTTTTTCTTCACTCATTTAACAGATTGCAAGTTCAGAGACCATGAATTCGGGTAAGAATCAAGAGTCAGTTAATAATCCAAATGAAAGAACAACTCCCGTGAACTATGAACCTTATAACCTTTCAGAAAAAGAACGTGAAAGGATTAATTTGTCACCGGATTGTGTTGAGTTTGTTTCTGAAAGGTAGGCATTTCTACAAAAATGCATGAACTTATTTATGTAAACATATATTTGTGAAAATATACCCATTTCTCAATTAAACATAAAATAGCTTAAAACTTCATCGTCATATGAATACTGGTTTTGTCCACTGAAGGAATGCATTTGGTTTTCAAAACCTTTTATCTTTTTTTTTTTTTTTTTTTTTTGCGGTACTGGGGGTTGAACCCAGGGCCTCGCGTCTGCATGTTCTGCAAGTGCTAGACCACTGAGCTGCACCCCCAGCCCATTTTTTTTTAACTTTTTGAGACAGGGTCTCGCTAAATTACAAAGACTGCCTCTGGTCTCGAACTTGCGATCCTCCTGTCTCCGCCTCCCAAGCCACTGGGATTACAGGTGTGCGCCACCGTGCCCGGCCAAAACTTTTATCATTTTAATAGTACTAAAATATTTTTTGTGTGTGTTTTTAATTCATCTGTGAGTGATAACACATTGGCTTTTTCTTATGTTCCAAAGAAAAATCAAAGTGTGATCATGATTTCTTCAATGCTTCATGACACAACTATCAATAGGTTTGGTAAACCTGAAATAATCAAATTTTACATTACAAAAGGAGAGGCTGATACATTAGAGGAGAAATATGCAAATTATTTGATAGCTCACAGAACCAAGCACTGGTCATGTGTAATATTAGCAGCTTTATTGAATATTTGGCAGCAAATGGATTTATTTAATGGAAAGCATCCAGACAGGGACAGAAAAAATATTTGAAGATACAATGTCTGAAATTCTTCCATATTTGATGCAAACTCTAAATCCATAAACATAGAAAAAAGTGTTAACTCCAACCAGAAGAAATAAAACTACACAAGGTCTATGTCATGTTTTCTATTGTTGGAAGTCTGTGAAGGGAAAACCTTAAAAAGCAGCAGGGGTCCAAGTGTGTTTTCACACACCTGTCATCCCAGCACTTGGAGGCTGAGGCAGGAGAATCAAGAGTCTCAGACCAGCCCGGGCTATAGTGAGACCCTGGCTCAAAAAAATGAAACAAAGAAATGAACATACAAAACCCAAAAAGAAACAGGGAAGCTGGAGATCTAGCTCAATGGTAGAGAGAGGGCTTACCTTCTTACCTAGCATGTTCAAGGCCCTGAATTAGATCCCCAGCATGGGGACTGGGGAATGGGCAGCAAGGGAGAAAAAGCATGACCTAGAAAGAAACAAAAAGTGGAAATGGCAGCAGATGCAAACTGAACACAGCACTGAAAGATAAAACCCATCTATTCAAAATTCTACACCCAGTGAAAATGCCTTTCAAAAGTTTAGAGGTGGGATGATTACAAGCCTGGGAGCCCAGCACACAGGAAGCTGAGATAGGAGGCTCCTGATTTCAAGGATAGCCTGGGCTATACAGTGAGATTCTCTCAAAAAAAATTTTATAAAAGGGGGTGCCAGAGGGAAAGTAGACAGTTTTAAACTACAACCAATGGAAGAATAATCCAGAAGACCTACATTATGAGAGGTTTAAAGGAAGTTCTTCAAGCAGCAAAAAGATAGTGGTATGTAGAAACTGGATCCATGTTAATTAACAGGCCTCCAGAAATAGTGGGTTTGTGGGTTGGCAGGAAGTATTTTTGTGTTTCTATGTAGTATATGGGCTGGGATTTGGCTCAGTTGGTAGAGCAGTGTGCTGCAGTCTCTGAGGTCCTGAGTTCAATTCCCAGCACCGCAAAAATGGGAGAAGGGTTTGGCAATCCACTCCCAAGGCAATCTTGAAACAGTCAGCCATTGAAAACCCTATGAGGGTTGCTATGAGTTGGATACTGACTCGACGGCACCTAACAACAACAACAACATATAGTATATGGGCTAAGGTTTAGCTGATTTGGTAGAGTGCTGCTCCTCAATCTCTGAAGACCCAGATTTGATCCCCAGCACTGCAAAAATGGGAGAAGGACGTGGCAGTGTACCCCTAAAGTAATCCCTAGAACAATCAACCTTTGAAAACCCTATGAGGGTTGCTATGAGTTGGACCAGACTTGACAGCACCTGACAACATATAATATGTGGATTTACAAATCAAAACAAAACAAAATCTGTTTCTCTATAGACACTTCTGTGGACAGGCAGTAAATAATTGGAATTTGAAATTTAAAATCAAAACTATTTACAGTACCATCAAAGAACATGATCTACTTAGGTTTTATACATACTTTGGTTTATTCCCAACTTAAGACCACAAAATATTGCTGAAGGTGTTACAGGAGACCCAAGGAAATGATGGCATATGCCACACTCATGAATCAGAAAATTCATTACTGTTAAGATGCCATTTTACCTCAGATTATTCTATATGTTTAATGCAATCCCAATGAAAATCCCAGCAGATTTTATTTGTAGAAAGCAGCTGGTTAAAAATTTACATGAAAATCTAAAGATCTAGAAGGTAAATAATGCCATTACAGTAGTTAGAAGACTTACACCACCTGAGTCCAAGACCTGCTATTGTGCTGTAGTAGTTAAGGCAACTATAATCGGCATAGGGCAGGCCAGTAGATTAATGTGCAGGTTAAACATCATGGACATAGGTAGCCTACAAGTTTATAAGAAAAATGCCAAGTTTTGTTTTGTTTTGTTTTTTGGTACTAGGGGTTGCACCCAGGGCTTCACACTGGCATGCTTTGCAAGTGCTGTACCATTGAGCTACACCCCTAGCCCCGCCCCCTTTTTTTTTTGAGACAGGGTTTCACTAAATTATGCAGACTGCTCTGGTCTCGAACTTGCAATCCTCCTGCCTCTGCCTCCTGAGCTGCTGGGATTACAGGCATGTGTCCCCGTGCCCTGTTGCCAACATCTTTTAATAGGGAAAAGATTTTCTTTTCAACAAATGTTATGGAATAACTAGAGGGAAAATGTAAGCCCCAGCTCTTCATACCATATACAAAAATTAATTAAGAACTAAATACAAATGATTAAAATGTAAGACATTTGCAAGAATATGGTGTAAACACGGTGGAATGTTCGTCTAGCGTTTTAATGTGCTTGTCTCATTAAATGCAGTTTGTCTCAAGGTTTTCTTAAAGTCTTCATTCAGATTATCTAACTCATAGAAGGGGAGTGAGGGTCAAAATGACAGTAGAGCACAGTCTTTTGGCTCAGAAGTTTCTATAACCATTATAAGTATCATTTACCATCCTTATCTCAGAAAATTTGTGGTAAATATTACTAGAGATACAGAGTAGTGGCAGTCATTTTTTTTAATAGTATGGGATTTTTTCATTGGTTGTTTTGAAACAGAGTCTCACAATATAGTCCAAAATGGCCTGGAACTCAATCTTCCTGCCTCAGTCTCCTGAGTGCTGTAATTAAAGGTATGCACCACTATGCCCAGCTTATAGTCCTGTATATTTAAGAGTTAATGTGTCTTAACCCTTTGGGGATGAAATTTTTTTTTTTTTATTCAAAAGGAATGACAAATTTATTTTGTGTTTTTCTTTTAATATAAATATATTGAACTATATTATATAGATCAGTCATGTTTTGAAAAATTCACATTAGAGGTTTGGTCATGGGATGATGATTATCAGGAAGAAAACTAGAAGTAAATGAAAAACTTATTCAAACCAAATAAAAATAAACATAATTAAATATAAAGCAAAAATTATATGATTGACCACGATAGGGCATAAAGAATTAGTTGTAGAGCCCTGCTCCAGTAGGACATAACTGTAGTCATTGTTTCTCTCCTTCTTTTTTTGAATATCTGATACACCATTTCTTTATTTTTGTACCAGTGGCATATGATCACCAATGTTTATAAGAGTTTTTGATGGGTATCCAGTTGATGATCACCTCTTCACACTTACATGTCATTTTTCGGTTTCAAGAAGTTGTTCTACCAAAACTACCAGAAAATTTAATAATGATATTTTCCTTTGCTTTATCTTGTGGAAGAAAATATATGAATTTACTGGTGCTATCATGAGAAGTTTATAAAACACCATCTTCCACCTCTTCTCTGGTTTATTGTCATTCATAGAGACCAGCCAAGTGGTCTGTCAGAGCAACACCACTCATATATTTTTTATAGAATGATGTGATCTGTGGGCACTTCCTTGTTCTTCTTCAGTCACTCTATTTACATGTTGTTGTTGTTGTTAGGTGCCGTCAAGTTGTGTCCGACTCATAGAGACCCTCATAGGGTTTTCAATGGCAGACTATTTGGGGATTGCCTTGGGAGTGGATTGCCAGGCCCTTCTCCCATTTTTGTGGTGCTGGGAATTGAACTCGGTACCTCAGAGACTGCAGCGCAGCACTCTACCAACTGAGCTAAATCCCAGCTCTATTTACATGGCAGTTGCTAATTGCTAACATTACTGGAATGTATATCCCACCCAAACATACTGTTGGGACATATCATTTCCTACACAATCATAAACCTTTCACACATTTATACAAGTAAATAGCTGATAAAATAATAAGTGTGACTTATATAGGACGTGTCTTTGTAAAGAACTTCATAAACTAGTACAAAAAAGCATAGCAAAATAAGAACACTAAGCAGATTCACACAACACAGTAAAATTTTAAATTATGTTGTGTTGTTGTTGTTGTTGTTGTTGTTGTTAGGGTTAGGTGCCATCGAGTCAGTATCCCACTCATAGTGACCCTACATACAATAGGCGAAACACTATTGTCACTGCTTCTCTGCTGTTCATAGGGTTTTCAATGGCTGACTGATATTTGGGAGTGGATTGCTGGGTCCTTCTCCTAAGCCTACAGCACCTGGTATTCCCAGGTGGTCTCCCATCCAAGTACTAACCAGGGCTGACCCTGCTTAGCTTCCGAGATCTGACGGGATATGATGCCACAGGGGTACGACTACAGGCGGTGGTGGTGTTAGGTGCCATCAAATCAGATCCGACTCATAGTGGCCCTCATAGAGTTTTCAATGGTTGATTGCTTTTTTGGGATTACTTCAGGAGTGGATTGCCACATCCTTTCATTTTTGCAGGGCTGGGGATTGAACCCTGGTCCTCAAAGTGTAGAGCAAAACTCTACCAACTGAGCTAAACCTCAGCCCCAAGGTTATTATGGTGTAGTTGGCAATAATACCATTGAACAAATGTTCTCACACAATTAGAAGACTGAGTGGCTATATTCAGCTATATTTGAGAGTAATTATCTCATCAGCATTTGTACAAATTACATTGGGATAGCCATGCATGGTGGCACATCTCTATAATCCAAGCATTTAGGAGGCTGAGGCAGGAGTATCGCTGTGAGTTCAAGGCCAGCCTGGACTATTTAGCAAGACTCTCAAAAAACCAAAAATTTAAATTAAAAAAATTAAAAAATTACATTGAGATATATTGCCTCCTTAGTCTCAGAAGGGTGTTTTGGGTGTTAATAGGTTTCTTTCAATTATATTATTTCATTTTTATGAAAGCAATTATATGTACTAGAGTGATATTTTATATGTTTATGTGTATAATATGTTCATATATATTTGGGCCAATTGTGAATGGATCCCAACTAAATTTTACATATATTTATTATTGGATTTTTGTGTACTTCTAGGTGATATAAATGAATGGGTAATACATAGGGTTTATAAATGAATGGGTAATACATAGGGTTTAAGTACTTGATTTTATCTCCCCCACAGTTGTTCAATTAAAACATGTTATGAAATGTTAACTTAGAGAAATTCTAACCACTAATTGCATGTTTAAGCCCGATAATGCATGTTTAGTTCATTTTTGTTTTTAATTTTTTATCATTTTAGTAACGATGATGTTATGTTGATTTCTGTGGAAAGTCCTAATTTGACAACTCCAATTACATCAAACCTAACAGGTATCTTAAGTTGATTAGAATATGATCTATCAAATTAGAAAGCTTAAATACTTGTCTAACATAATCTTTTAATAAAGTAAAAAATTATCTTCAGATGTTCCAGTTTATATCTGAATAATAATACCTAAATAAATAAATAAATGATTCCTTTATAATTGGCTTCTCTCTTTAATCTTGTATTTTATCAATTTATAGCCTTTTGCTTCTTTACTGTGTTTGCCTAATGATTTTTACAAGTGAAAATTATTTACATGTACAGTATTTTTGTTTGCTCTGGCCTTCTGTTGGTAGTAGTGGTGGGTTTTGTTGTTATTATTATTAGTAGTAGTTGTTGTTGTCTTTCATCTATTAAGTTAGCGTACAGTGTATTTTAGTTTTAAAGGTTGTTCTTTATTTTGGGTTTTTAAAGTTTAAAAAATACTTTTGCTTTTTAGAGTTTGTGTTTTATTTTACTTTGTTAAAGAAAAAAAATGCTTTAAATTTCTAATGAATGCTTTAAATTTCATCTCCTTAAAAATAGCTATCTTGTTTGGCCCATAGTTTTTATCTAGAATTCTGTCTCCATGTTTTACTGTAGTAGTGTATTTACATCTTAATTTCAGATATCTTGACCTATGTTTATAAAGCTACTTAATTGTCTCCATTGTTTGTAAATCAAAGGAGCTACAAACAACAAAAATTCAAGGCTTCATTTTGGTTCCAGGAGTTTTCCTCAGCCTTCTCAAGCAGTGTATTTTAAAGACACCGTGAATAAGAAAGTGTTACATTTCCAAGTTTATTTTTTCAAATACCAAAATAATTCCCAGGTAGATTTTCAAAAAAGGAATTACTAATAGAGTCGTAAAGTTGCAGAAAGAAAAACATCTTTTAACCCCAAATTAATTTTAAGTTAGATTGTCAAGTTTTGGAATAGGTAGTTAGGCGAGTGATGTTTTGTGATTATATAATAAACAATTAGCAACCTTATCATCTTTTGAGCATCCATATATTACAAAGTGTGTAAATACTTAGCAGCCTCATAAATTTAATCAATATATTCATATTTTAATCATCTTCTTTCAGTTGTTAGAAAAGATAAGTCAAGAAATTCCAGAGATTCTCCTAATGCTGCAGTTGAAGTTCAAGTGGGTAACAATTACTGTCTCTGAATGTTGTTCACTTAAGAGTTAGTACTAGGAACGTTAGTGCTGCCTTATGTTGAGTGACTTAGTCTTGTCCTTCATTCTTTGGCTGGGTTCACTGGAAGTGGCATTTGGTGTCTCCATTGGACCCTCCCCTCACTACCTCTCCTCCTGTTTGTGTTTGTGTGTCACATACAAATTAATATTTGAGTAGTTTGCATAACCAGGGTCCAGGCCACCTTGCACACTGAAAAGCAGACAGCTAATGATAAATATATTTCACAGCCGCATTCACTTACCAATTCATTTATATTCTTTCAGTCATATCTCAGACCATGCAATATTTTATAAGAGCTTCTCTTTGATAGTAGAGTTAAATCAAACCACAAGAGACTTGGAGATGTTCAATCTTTGGTTTCTAAGTGTTAATTTAAAGCTTGGAGCATAGCTCAGTGGTAGAGCCCTAGCTAGCATGCACAAGGCCCTTGGTTGGCTCCTCAGCAGAGGAAAAAGAAAAAAATTTTATTTAAAATGGTGTGTTTCTTTTAAAAACATTTTCTGCTGTTAAAGCAAAACGCTTATTTTTCTTACAATAATTTTTCAGGCTGTAGAGAAGAAGAAACTTGATTTTGCCATTGACTTGACAACAGAAGGCCTGTCCAGCTGCAACACAGGTAAAGGATTTTTTTTAATCGTTTTTAAGAAAGAGAGAAGAATAGCAACTTAAAATCCACTTGTCCCACTTACATAATTTCATTGTGGTATTTTTTTTTTTTTTGGTGGTACTAGGGGTTGAACCCAGGGCCTTGGGCTTGCATGCTATATGCAAGTGCTGGACCACTGAGCTACACCCCCAGCCCCCCCCCTTTTTTTTTTCCTTTACTTTTTGAGACAGGGTCTCGCTAAGTTACACACTTTTTCTGGTCTCGAACTTGCAATCCTTCTGTCTCCGCCTCCCAAGCCACTGGGATTACAGGTGTGTGCCACCACACCCAGCTCGTAATTTCATTGTTAATGTGAGTATGTTTATGATTCCAGCTAGCTTTATCACTGGTATAGATTCATGTAACTGCCACTGCAAATCAGAGAACTCTTCTCTCACCACAAGGCTTCTTCACGCTACCCCTTTGCGGTCACACCTACCTTCTGCCCTAGTAATTTGTTCTTCATCATCATAACTGTGATTTCGGGAATGTGCTATATTTGTAATGGTGCAACATAAGTCCTTCTGAGATTGGCTTCTTTCACTCGGATGTGATTCTCCTGTGGGTTGTCCATGTTGTTGTGTGTCAGTTGTTGTTAGGTGCCATCAAGTCAGAATCCAACTCAGCGACCCTGCGTACAATAGGCAAAACGCTATTGTCAGTGCTTCTCTGCTGTTTATAGGGTTTTCAATGGCACATTGATTTTTGGAGTGGGTTGCCAGGTCCTCCTCCCAAGCCTACAGCACCTGGTGTTCCCAGGTGGTCTCCCATCCAAGTACTAACCAGGCCTGATCCTGCTTCACTTCCAAGATCTGGAGGGATTGGATGCCACAGGGCTACGGCTTGTGTGTCAGTAGTACGTTCCTTTTTATTGCCATCGTATGCTGTTGTTAGATGCTGTCAAGTTGGGTATGACTCATAGAGACCCTCATAGGGTTTTCAATGGCTCATTGTTTCAGGATTGCTTCAGGAGTGGATTACCACATGGTGTTGGGGATTAAACCTGGGGCCTCAGATGGCGAAGCAGCACTCCACCAACTGAGCTGAACCCCAGCCTAATCCATGGTATAGTTGTATCATAATTTATCCATTCACCTTTCGAGTTACATCCAGGTGGTTTGAGGCTGTTATGAATCTCTGTCCATGTTTTTCCCTAACCATAACAACGGTGGCCGAGAGAATGCACACAGAAACAGGAATGGAAGTGGAGAAACGTGTTATTTCATACAGGATACAAAAGCATCAAGGGAGATTGACTGCAGTGCCCTCGTTCACCAGTTTAAGCAAAAAGAAGTGAAATAAAGTCATCAGGGCTGGGAGTAAATTACAAGGTCCCACCCACCTTTAGTGAGAAGTATATAACCACATATCCAAGAAATTCGGTAAACTCTAACCAGAATTAATACCAAGAAAACCATACCAACGCATAAATCTATTTCCTGAAATCCATACCAATCCATAATCCATTTCCTGAAAACCAGCAATACAGAAAAAAATGAGTGCTCACTTCAGTCAACACCTTTTCTAAAAGGGATTTTTAATGCCAGTAAAAATAAAACGACTAATGAGTGAACTTTAAACAATGCAAAATTTTGATAATTGTAAATCAAAATAAAAATAAAAATAAATCATTTGGAGGATTCATCAAATATATTTTAAATCACTGGCCATATAGGAGACCTAAAATGATTTTTACTGCTCATTCGATATGTTAAAACCCTGGGACTTTTAGCTGCCCAGCCCTTACCCTTTCCAACATGAATCCCCTCTTACTAACCATCCCAACGTATACTCTCCTCAGCTCTTTTAAACCATTTTTGCACCAACTATACCCTATTTCTGTCTCCTACCCATAGCTGTTCTGTCCGCCCTCTCTCTTCCTCCTCTCCCCATTTTTCTCTTTCTTCTCTCCCTTTCCTCACAGCCCACAATTTATACCTGATTCTCTTTGGGTAAAGACCACAAGAGACATTTAGTTAATTCTGGCTTGTGAGATTTTTAGTTCAAATTCCTAGGCCTTGTGCGTCTTATATATGATTATAAATGGCTGTTAGTCTAACAGGAAGGAATCTGCCTCTTTCACTCCTAAGTGTGGATCTCACTTCCCTGTGTTGTTGTTGTTGTTGTTGTTGTTAGGTGCCATTGAGTCAGATCCAACTTATTGTGACCTTGTGTACAACAGAACAGAACACTCCCCGACACTGTGCCATGCCTGGCACTATATCAGTGCTTCTGTGCTATTTATAGGGTTTTCAATGACTGACTGTTTTGGGAGTGGGCTGCCAGGTCCTTCACCTAAGCCTATAGCATGCAATAGCAATATTCACAGGCAGTCTCCCATCTAAGGACTAACCAGGCCCCGCCCTGCTTAGCTTCTGAGATCAGATGGGATCAGACCTCAGGGTGGACTGGCTGTTGACCTCCTCTGTGTAAATGTTCCTAATTCCCAGTTGCATAATGACTGAAGAGTTTACTTTAAGAGGGAATTTTTGTCACCTTAAAGGAAAACTATCTGTACTTTATACCTCTGGATCTTGAGCTTTTATCAAAAGTGTATCATCATATTTCATATTTTGTAATTTTAACTTATATTTACCACTCAAGATGTAAGCTATTTGCTTAAAAGCTATAGAATTGATTGCTGCAGATAAATTTTTCCTTTTTTAAAATTTTTCCTTTTTTTTTTTTAGTGTTGGGTGTCAAACTCAGGGCCTCACTTACGGTAGGCAAGTGCTTTACCACTAAGCTACAGTCCCCTAAATTTTACTACTTAAACTTTGTGTTGTTCACAGAAAGTCCAACATTCACCTGGGAGTCACCTTCAAAAGCTGTTTTAAACTCAAAAGAAATAACCCCAGCGGCAGAAAATGGAGCTGAGGTACTAATAAGAAATGCTGTGTAAAGGACATTCGTTCCAAATTGAGTGGGAAGTACCTGTTTTACTCTTGGAAGAAACATCTGGGTGACATTTCAGCTTATAAAACACTCCCATGGCTTTTAAAACACGTTCTTGTGAGTCTATTTACACAATTAAAATAATTCAGTTAAAATTTCCAGAAATTAAAAAAAATCCTTTTGTGTGTGTACGGTGCTAGAACTTGAACTCAGTGACTCTTGCACATTAGACAAATGTTCTACTACTACCCACAGCCCCAAACTTTTTTTTTTTTTTTTTTTTTTTTTGGCAGCACTTGGGCTTGAACCCAGGGCCTTGTACATACTTTGCAAATGTCCTACCACTGGGGTGCACCTGCAGCCAACTTTTTTATTTTGAGACAGGGTCTTGTTAAATTACACAGGCTGCCTATGGCCTCAAACTTACAGTTCTCCTGCAGCCTCTTAAGTCCCTGGGGATTATAGGTCTACACCACCATTCCCAGCTTGGTTTTGATTTTTTGAAACACAGTCTACATAACTCAGGCTGGCCTAAAGCTTGATATATAGTCCAGACCAGCCTTAAACTTTTGATCCTCCTGCCTGCCTCTCCTGAGTGCTCGGATCACAGATGTGTGTCACTACACCCAGGTCCAAAACACATTTTTCATCCAACAAGTTAAGGAATTACTTATTTTTTAAAGAGTAGTAGCCAGTGTTGATGAGTGTGGAGGGAAATGGTTACTTAACACACTCACACTTCAGGTAAACAAGCACAATGTTTGGGAGCACAATTTGGAAATGAAGTTGCTGCCTATATAGAATGGCTGTGGTCCATTCTGGATTAGTGATATTTTAGAGTGTAGAACAGGAATCCCCAGACCCCAAGCCACAGACCCATGCTGGTCCATGGCCTGTTAGGAGCCAGGCCACACAACGGGTGAACAGCAGGAAGCTTCACCTGTAGCTCGTCGCTGATGCCATAAAAGATCAGACCACTGGTGTGGACATCTTAATAGCAGATGAGCCTTATGCTTAAAAAGAATGTATGTTCTTAAAATAGCCTTTTATTACTTTTGGAGTTTGGTTGTTATTTTGTTTTTTTTGAGACAGGATCTCACTACACAGCCCAGGCTGGTCTCCACTACACAATCTTCCCCTCTCAGCCGCCCACATGCTGAGATCACAAACATGGGCCACCATGCCCATCTTCCCTTTTATTATTTTGATAACAGGATTGAAGGTTGGGAAATGTATGTATCTACAACTTCAATTGGCAACCAAATGGGCTCGTTAAAGTTTTTACAAATGTATTTTTAGGAGGTTGAATCCTTTGAGCACCTGCCACCTCTCCCAGAACCACCACCACTGCTCCCTGAGTTGGTAGACAAAATCCGAGACACACTTCCTCCCCAGAAGCCCGAGCTGAAGGTGAAGCGGGTGCTGAGGCCCTTGGGCATCGTACTGACCTGGAACATCACCAAGATCAACCCCAAGTGTGCTCCTGTGGAGAGCTACCACCTCTTTCTGTGCCACGAGAAATCTAAGAATAAGCTCATTTGGAAGAAAATTGGAGAGATTAAAGCATTACCACTCCCAATGGCCTGTACTTTATCTCAGTTTTTATCTTCCAACAAATATTATTTTACTGTCCAATCAAAAGACATTTTTGGGCGATATGGACCATTTTGTGATATACAATGTATTCCTGGGTTTTCTGAAATCTTTACCTCATAGTCTTTAGTAATTTGTTGTATACTCCATGTTTTGGCTTCTTGGTTTTTTTGTTTTTGTTTTTTTTTTTTTGTATTTTAGTTTACAATGTTATTCTAAAACAATTTGCCATTTTACAGGGCTGGTTCAGATTGTGAACCCTTTGTATGGGGACGTTCCTCTTCTGTATATTGTAAGTGTCTTGTGGATTCATGAATTTCTGATTTGCATTCGGTATATACTTCCATTGTGCATGTTGTCAAACATACACTATCATGGACCCAGATGGGCAAGGCATGTTGTAAACAATTCCTTTCATGACTCTAGGGGCCAAGGGACCACTGTTTCCTCTGCTGACGGCTTTTGGTGACCTGCTTGTAGTCAGTGTAGCTACAAGAAGGTTTGGCCCTTCACCCAGGCCCGCTCATCCATGGGATGCATCTTCACTACAATTTCTGGCAAACAAATGTCTTCTCATTCTGTTCCATTTCTAAGCGGGCCATTGCCTTGTGCCCCTCCTCTTCATTTTATTTATTTTTGGCTATGTTAGTTATCTGGGAAGATAGTCTAGAGGTTTTGCCTAAGTCTGTTTGTCTACTTTTATGTAAAAGCTGTTAGCCATTGTGTGCTGTACCCACAAAAACATCAAATGTCTTATAAAATCATTGCCCCTTGTCCACAGCTATGGAGTTGTCCCTGTTAGATTTAAGGCTTTAATTTGCCCATTCCCTTTTGCATATTTCCTGGCTGTCCCCAGTACTTAGAGAACATAACGCTAGGGGGCTATCATGCACGGGCTCATGCTAATCTCTCCCTGAAGGAATACTGAAGGGATGTATAAGCAGCCCAAGAAGCAGTTTGTGAGCAGAGACTTGAGAAGTGGAATCAGGACCAAAAGGACAGACTGTGGGGAGTTAGTAACTGGGATGTTGCGGAAGCAAAAAGGACAGATTGTTTGAAAGAGGGGCATTCTTTCCTGGCACCTAGTGGCAGTTCAGAGATTTAAGAAATGAGCAGGGAACAGTTGTCCTTGGGGATCTGTGCCTCCATGTCTACAGTCATAAATAAATGTCTTATTTCAGTCAGTCGTCTGTGTCCTTACGAAACATTCTGACTGAAAACGCCAGATTTGGAGCTGTATCCCGATGAGGGGCCCTGCCCACTGAGGTCCCACTTCTGGCTGGACAACAGAGGGCATTGTGCAGCACAGAGCATGGAATTCTCCCTGGGCCAGGCGCTCACCCCTCAGCCACACCTAAGACCCTACTCCATAACAATATTCCAGTGCCCGTTGTCAGCGTGAAACCACATTCCCAACCCTCAAGCCACCTGGAAAACTGATAGGTGTGCCGGGTTCAGGCAAAAGACCTTTTACCATCACAGGACTCTGGAGGCAGGTCTGACAGACTTCTCAGAGGGCATGACTCAAACAGCATTAATGTTCTTGCCTTCTGGAGGGGCAGGGGCAAAACTCTCAACTGTCAACATTTTGGGGACACCAGAGCCAGCCTAAGGATAAAGTGGTACAGAGAACTAGCACTCCACAAAATGCTGCCCACACTTGGAATTCAGTGGGAAATCTTTGTGCCTCTCTGAAGCAACAGCCAAACACCATGCGCTAACACTGGCTATGCTGAGAAAAGACTGCGTGTGGCCCATGAAATCCCTAGGAAGACAGACTCAGGCACAGAAATTAGGCAGAAAATGATCCTCTGCAACAGCCCCATGAGGTTTCAGACTTGTAGCAGCTGATGCACATCCTGTTCTACCACATGATGTAGTGATATGTTTCTTGCCCCTTTTGAAGATGAGGAAACAGGTCCAGGAGGTTAGAGGGCTTGCCCAAGGTCTCGGACTCCAGGAGTTAGTGGAGCCAAGATTCAAACCCGACTCCCCAGTTTCTGGCTTCATGCTGTGTCACCACGCTCTCATGTCTGTGGGGACTGGACATGGAACAGGTGAATTCACACCATCCTTGCTGCCTTGTGGCTCCACGTGGAGACCCAGATACTCAAGGTGAACTAGGGAAGAAGACCGACATTTCTGTCTTCCATGACAAGCACACTTGGTTACCTTTGGAGACTCGGGGTGGGTATGGTGACAGGTCTGTTTGCCTATAGCTAAGGGTCACCCTTCCCAAGATTTCCTTCCCTGGCTGGCTCATGAACCAGGATGTCACTGTCAATGGGATTGGTGACACAGACAGGGTCCACTCTGTCCTTGTCCTCATCCACATCCAGATGGCCTGGCCACCCTCTGGGGTGTCCAGGCTCCACTCTGGACACATCAGGAGCCACATGCATAGCCTCTGCCAGCTCACACCAGGCCAGGTGTAGCCCCAGAAGAAACCCCCTCTTCAGCCTCACCAACATGGGGCACCTCAGGACCCAGGAAAAGTGCCCTTGCTCTCAGAACTGAGCAGGGCAGAGGGCTGCCAGGCTACACCGGAAAGTAGCCTGTCTTCTCTGGAGAGCCTGTCCCAACACTTACTGTGATTGGGCACTCAGGTCATCCTTCTGAGCCCCCTTTTATCTTTCTCAGGGCTGCTCTGTGTTTTGTCACAGCCTGCCTGCCTTCACTGTGCCCTTCCCTCCTTTGGCCCCTCCGCTCTCTTTTTCTTCCTCTCAATCCTCATTTCACTGATTCCACTGAGACCAGAAACCCGATAGATACAGGGCCATTGCATGTTGTACATTATAACTTCACATTGCCTCAGCATGTATTTTACTTTATTTTATTTTTACTTGTTTTTGTGGTACTGGGGGATTAAACTCAGGGCACTCTACACTGAGCTGCAGCCCATCTTCTTTCCTTTTTCATTATTTTGAGATAACCTCACTAAGTTGCACAGGCTTCTGGCCTCAAACAATCCTCCTGCCTCAGCCTCCCGAGTCCCTGGGATGACAGATGTGCACCATAATGCCCAGCTTGATTTTATTTTTGAGCCGGCACTGTGGCACATGCCTGTCATCCCAGCAGCTCAGGAGGCCAAGGTAGGAGGATCACAAATTTGAGGCCAGAGGCAGCCTACACAACTTAGCAAGACCTTGCCTTAAATAAATAAATAAATACATAAATAAATAAATAAATAAGGGTTTCAACTTAGTGGTGTGCAAGGCCCTTGTTTCAACCCCTAGTAATGCGCCCCCCCCAAAAAAAAAACTTTTAAATTTTATTCTTCCTTTTTTAATTTAAATTTGAGACAAAGTCTTGCTGTATATCCCAGGCTGGCCTTGAACTTGCAATCCTCCACCTCTCAGGGGCTTGCATTATAGGCAGTCACCACCACGCCTGGCCTTAGTGTCCAGGTTAAATGTAAGGTGTACTTGCTCACATGGGAAGCAGAGTTTAATCACTCTCAACAGTTTCTAGTTCTCCACCTCACCATGATCCACTCGCATGATTGTCCTATACAACCACCTCCCCATGGGACACCTAGACACAACCGGCTTGACTCACCCCACTGATCCCACACCCCACACGGCCAGCAGATGTGCTACAGTGCACTTCTTCAAGCATGACCCCATGAGGCTGGAAACCCACCAGTCAGACCTCGTCAAGGGAACCTGCTTAGGGAACATCCTGGGCCCTAGGAAAGCCTTCAGCCCCCAGATCCTTTGCTCCCTTTGCT
This sequence comes from Pedetes capensis, assembly GCA_007922755.1. Lineage (NCBI taxonomy): Eukaryota > Metazoa > Chordata > Mammalia > Rodentia > Pedetidae > Pedetes > Pedetes capensis. The sequence continues at coordinate 27,077 of VMDO01021027.1, forward strand.
CCCCAGCCACTGGCTGAGCACCTTGCTATTTCTGGCCTTGCCATCAGCTTTGGACCTGTGAGTAATAACATGCTCCCGCTTTGCTCTGCTGCCTCCTCTGTGCCTCATCTGACAGCCACACCTGAGCCTAATTCTCCTTCCAGACCAGGCTCTCATAGTAAGAAACAGGACCCAGGTCAGACAAGAGCTGCAAGCGTGGATGCCCACATAAACAAGTTTCCTGGGAGGGACCACTGTTAGCTTGCAGTTGCTGTGGCAAAATACCTTAGGGAGCTGGGCACCATGACCCATGCGTGTAAGCCCAGTGACTTGGGAGGTTGAGGGAGGAGGATCACATGTTCGGGGCTGGAGGCAGCCAGTGCAATTTAGTGAGACACCATCTCAAAATAGGAAAGGGGAGGGTTGCTGGGAATGCAGCTCACTTGCCTAGCATGCATGGGGCCCTGGTTCAACCCCCTAGTACTGGAAAAAAAAAAAAAAAAACCACCTTAAATCATGAAAAAGAGGAAAGGTTTACTTTGGCTTCCACTGACCCCATTGCTCTCAAGCCTGTGACAAGGCAGCACATCGTTGTAGGGGGTTGGATGGAGGAAACCATTCTCAAAGTGGCAAGGAAGCAGAGACAGGAAGAGGGCAGGGTCTCAATATCCCCTTCAAGGACAAGCCCCCAATGAGCTTCCTTCTAAAGGTTTCACCACCTTCCAGTAACACCAAGGACTGGGGACTAAGGCTTCAACACTCGGACCTTTGGGGAACATTCCAGATGCAAACTCTAGCAGACACTTGGAGTAAAGAAGCTTCCTATGAAAGGCACACTGTAGAGATCCATGGCCACCTCCCCTGGAGGCCAGGGTGGAGTCTACAGCCTCTCTCCAGAGAGGCTTAAGATCAATTAGAGGGAAATCATGAGATAATACAGAATTCTGAGGACAAAGCAAGTCCTCATTAGGAAACAGATAGTTAAAAGAAAAGGTAGAAAGGGACTAAGGGGGATTAAGAATTCCTTGTTCCCAGCTGCTAACTAGGGCAAAGGGGTCACCAGGATGACTTGTCACTCAGAGACAGCTGGGGAGACAGAAAAATACCCTTTAAAAATCACAGTGTATGAACAAATTCTCAGTAGAAAATTATTAACAAAGCACAGAGGAATCTAAAGTCTCTCTTTACCACCTCTCATTCCCAACTCACTCCCTGCAGAAGAGGTAATCACCTTAGCAGTCTGCTATATTTCCTTCAGCACGTTGATTGGTCTGTGGGCTCCTGACAGATTCCTCTCAAGACTCTAGCACCCCACACATCCATCAACTGCACATGGAGTATGCTGACACCAACCATGGTCTTTTGTTGTCACTAAGGTGAGGCAACATTTTAAATTGGATGAAATCCTGTCACCTCAAAATTTTAATTGAAGTACTGACTATGCATATTTTGGAGTTCAGTGTGATAATTCAATATATGTATACAATGTGCAATGATTGAATCAAGGCACCCAGCGTTTCCTTCTCCTTAAGCATTTATCATTTCATTGGGAACCCTGGACTACTTTCTTCTGGTTCTTTATAAGATATATAATAAATCGTCATAAACTATAGTCACCCTGCTGTGCTGTAGAACACTAGGACTTATTCCTTCTACCTACCCTTCACCTCACCTCCCTCCATTTTCCTCCTCCCTGCCTACCACTTCATGCCACTCATGACCACAATGCTACTCTCTGCTTCCACATATAATTGAAAACATCAGGTATTTGTCCTCTGGACTAATCTTATGTCCTCCTGTTGGAAAATTGGGAATCACAGGTGCACAGGAAAAAATAATGTTGGTATTGGGAACAGGTCTAGTTTCCGGTTTCCCTGGCCCTCATTTCCTATACAGCCCAGAATAGGTGGCTTTACCTTCCGAATGTGACTCCTCAACAAGAGTGAGAGGACTTATCAGATCTCCAAGGTGTCTTTTAGTTCAGACCCTCAAAAGTTGCAAACCGCACAAGTGATGCTGGAGCTGGAAGAATCTGAGTGCTCCCTAGGCCGTCTGCAGGAGGTGCCTACGGTTGGCCTCACAGCTGATTCATTTCAATCTAGCCTGATGGAGTCTGTGAGTGCCAGTATTTATGGTAGCTGCCGAAATGTGCATGGAGACTTATTTGGACCACGTTAGTTGATGTTGTTGTTGTTTTTTTTCTATTTATTTTTCTATTTATTACCCTTTTTTGTTTGCTTGTTTTTCTCCTGGTGGAATTCTGCTTGTCTGAAAGCAAGTTGGTTGTTTTACTATTCTTTTAGTGACTTTCCCCAAATGTCAGTATATATGACTTTAAAAGTTTTTGTGATGGAAATTCCCAAAGATATACAAAAGCAGAAAGATTAATCTAACAAAATCTCATGTGTCTGCCAAATAAAAAACAAAGTTTGCCTCAGGCAAGGAGAGAATGTGTTTGGGAAGACATGGTAACAGGAAGGACACTGCAACCAGAAGATCAGCAAGGGGTTCCAAATAAAGGCTGAGGGTTTTCTTTTATGGGGAAAAGTAAAGCATGCCTGGAGATAGCTAGGTGGGGGGGGGGGACAATGATGAACTTGAACTGAAAAGGTTTCAGTCTGTCAATCCTTGAGAAGGGCTGGTAACAGGGTTGAGGGGTGGAATCCACATTTCATGGCTCAGTTACAGTCCCAGTTCTCGTTGAAGTTCAGGGGCAGGCCAGTGCTCAGGGGAGGGCTGACTAAAGTATGACCAAGTCATGTTAGCAGGTTCTTTGTCAGTTGAGACAGTTTGCCTGATCGCTTATGAGACAAATAATGAGGATTTGGAGGGTCCTTGTCTGGCCTTGTCCCAGGTCAACAAGTTGGCCCAAGAGGCTTATTCATGGTCATATGGGGAAGGTGAATTTTTGCAGTAAAGTCACATTCTGGGACACCCAAGGATATGGACATTTCTTAGCCATCACTGTCTCCCAGAAGCACAGGGCCCAGTGTGAAATCCAGAGTAAACTTACAACACAAAGCAACATTTAAAGAGCATTTCAAAGTGCAATGAGGAGGGTGGGCATTCAGGGGGGTGGGGCATACAGCATAGCCCTGGAAATGTGAATTCATGAACTAAGCCTGGGAATGTGAGCTTCGGATCAGGGTCATATCTGCAAAGCCTATGAATGATGCAGCTGCAATAGCCATAAGTAGATTTTCACCCGCACGTGAAAAGTTTTATCGTATGTGAAGCCGTTTTATTATGGTTGTAACTGCTAAAATAAACTTTATTCCTAGAGACAATCCCAGCAAGTGACTAAGTACAGCCTGGTAACATGAACACTTCACTGCACCCATCACCTTACTTTCCACATAATTTGTGGAATTTCTTTTGTCTTCTATTTCTCCTTCCCTTTAAAAGCCTTGTACCATCTGAGCCTCTGGAGAGGGTTTATTCAGAGTGATCTGATTCCCTCAGTTGCAATTCCCAAGACCCAAATAAAGTTTCCTTCCCACTTTTGCAGCTTCTAAGCTTGCATCAATCAACCCCAGGCAAATAAAGCTCAATATTGTGACATCTATCACTCATTCGTAACAAATCTTTAGCAAATTTCAACTCATGCCAACCCGGTTTCATTTAAACCCAGATAACCCCCTCAATCCCCACCAGCCACTTAATTATTGCACTGCAGATCTGTGACATCATTTCACTCATAAAATTTTAATAACATACGTTCATTAGCCTAATTTTTTTCATTAATATTTCTATCATCCTTACAAACAAGAAAAGGATCTTAGTGCAATTTAACTGCAATTCTGCTGCCCTATGTACAGGATGATTTAGTTGAGAATTTTAAGCCCACTTTTTAAAAACAAAAAAAGAAAAGCTAGCCAAGTGTGCAGATGCACACCTATAATCCCAGTACTCAGGAGGCAAAGGCAAAAGGATCAGCATGAATTCAAGGCCAGCCTTGTCTGTGTAGTGAGTGCCAGACCAGCCTAGGCTACACAGTGAGAGCCTGTCTCAAAAATCAAAACCAAACCAAACCAAACCAAAACAAAGCTAATTTTGAGTTTAATTTACTGGCATTTTACTAATTTCTGTACTCATAATTTTTCTTGCATTCCTCACTTTTAATTATGGGCTATGGGTATTAAATTCTACAATGAGTGTGTCTGCAATGTCTTTATTCTACCGGCACTCCAGATTATAGTTTAGCTGGGTATAACAGTGAATTTGTACAGTAAATATTACCAACTAGAACTTTGGAGACTTTATTTGTCTTCTGGACTTTGTTATTGCTGATGTAAGTCAATTGTCCTCCATGTGAGTAATCTATTTTTATTAATATATCATCCCTTTAGTTAATCATGGTGATGCAGTAAGAAGTGTATAACACTGAGCTGGGCATTATGGCCCATGCCTGTAATCCCATCTACTTTGGAGGCTGAGGTAGAAGACTCTCAAGTTTAAGGCCAGCCTGGGCAACTTAGTGAGACTATCTCAAAATAAAGTGAAAATACTCAAAGCAACATGTAGATTTTGTTTGGATTTTGATTCAAACAAATCAACTATTAAAAGTCTTTTGTATGAGAACCGGGGAAATTTGAACACCAAGTAATAGGGTTTTCTTTGTAAGAAATCATAGTGTTCAGATTTTAAGGAATTACTGTTGATTCTTTTTTGCCATCAGCCATACCACTGTGGCATCCGATCCCATCAGATCTTAGAAGCTAAGCAGGGTCACAGAGTCAGGCCTGGTTAGTCCTTGGGGACCTCGTGGGAACACCAGCTGCTGTAGGGTTGGGAGAATAACCTGGCAAACCACCCAAAAAAAAAATCAGCCGTTGAAAACCCTATGAATAGCAGAGAAGCACTGACACAATGCCAGGCATGGCACAGTGTCAGGGAGTGTTTCGTTCTGTTGTACATAGGGTCACTATGAATGGGACCAGACTTGATGGCACCTAACAATAAGAAAAACAACAACAGTTTCTCTATTGACTGGCTTCTCTTACATGCCTCTCCTTGAGACAGTAACTTCTAAGAGATGGGGTACGTGATTGACATATGTAGCTATTTGAAATGTGGGAGAGATTTCTCTTGAGGAAATGGAGGTCCTGCTACTCAAAAGTAAGGAAAGAGCTGCCAGGCAGGTAAAAATAGCTGACTTTGACATTTGTATCTGAAAAGGTGCGTGGGAAACAGGTTGCTGCAGAGGAACCCTTTCTTCCCTTTCTTCCTTCCTCTAAATATTAGGTAGCCATCCTAAGCCACACTTCTGCCTGCTCTGTTATAGTCAGACAATATCAGATTTTTGGGGGCTGGGGTTTGGCTCACTTGGTAGAGTGCTGCTTTGCATGCTCTGAGGCCCTAGGTTCAATCCCCGGCACCCCAAAAATGGGAGAAGGACCTGGAAGCCCACACCCAAAACAATCAGGTATTGAAAACCCCATGAATAGCAGAGAAGCACTGACAGTGCCAGGGATGGCACGGTGTTGGGCAGTGGTTCCATTCTGTTGTACACAGGGTCACTATGAATTGGGCCCAACTCAACGGCACCTGACAACATATCAGTTTTACTCCTGGTCTCCTCAAAGAGTCTAGGGACCCTGTCACTGTGCTATCTCCCTTATGCTTGAACATAATCCCAAAGGAAGCTTCATTTGCCAGGAATTGCTCACCTCTTCCTGATTTTCATCTCAAATTGAGCAAAAAGACTCAAGGCTGATAACAAGTTGATAACGCCAGGAGCTTGACTGATTGGTAACATCACCACCACAGCTTAAAGGCAGAGAACTCCCTTTGGGCTAATTGTCCTTAGGTACTACTTATCCCCCAAAGGCCTGCAGCCGGAGCCCTTTGGCATCCGATCCCGTCAGATCATGGAAGCTAAGCAGGGTCAGGCCTGGTTATATCTGGATGGGAGACCGCCTGGAAACACCAGGTGCTGTAGGCTTGGGAGAAGGACCTGGCAACCCACTCCCAAAAATCAATCTGCCATTGAAAACCCTGTGAACAGCAGAGAAGCACTGACAGTAGTGTTTTGCCTGACTCCACAGCACCTAACAACAACAACAACATCCCCCAAAGGAAAAAATAAATTGTCCCATCAGGCAGAGACACACCCATCTCCTGTTCATAGACTGGAACTCACCTGTAGCAAGCACAGAGATGTTTGGGAGAGTTTAGTAGTTAGTAGGATCAGACTCTTGGTTCAGGCACCAGGCTCTGTGTAAATCAGATTCAGTAAGCTTATGGGCTGCAATTACTCCTCTTAAGCAAGGTAGAACCCAAGCGTGTATCCACTGGATTAGAGCCCAACACGTAGGAGAAATGGTTAGCAGTTGAGATAAGAGGTTTATAAAACTATAAAGGCTTGGGATACACAGTTCAGGCAATCCAAAACTCTATTTTCACCCAATTGTTAAATCTCAACAATGGAATATTCATGGGTTTGTTCATCAAGAAATTATGGAACATTGACTATTGCCAGACACCATACCATGCACATATGTGGAGAAGTCGAACAGACTCTTCCCTCTTGGAACTGACCTTCTACTGAGGGACATGGGAGTTAATGAGTAAAAAGCATCCACAGGGTGTTTTCAGACAAGATCAGCGCATTTAGGGTGGTTTGGCCACAGACAGCAAGATATATTCAGAAAGCAAAGGGATGTATTCCGTGAGGACAATAAGCAGGGAGACATGAGCTTTCATCCCACCAAACTAAATTTCCTTGGTTTCTGAGACTTTAATTGAAAACAGAAAAGTACATTCTCCAGGTCAAGATCAAGGGAAGACAAGCCAGCTGTTGATGAGGTTGTTGATGATGTTTGTGTCTTTAGCTAAGATGCTTGTTGTTGTTGTTAGGTGCCATCGAGTCGGTATCCGACTCATAGAGACCCTCATAGGGTTTTCAATGGCAGACTGTTTCGGGATTGCCTTGGGAGTGGATTGCCAGGCCCTTCTCCCATTTTTGTGGTGCTGGGAATTGAATTCAGGACCTCAGAGACTGCAGCGCAGTGCTCTACCAACTGAGCTAAATCCCAGCCCAGCTAAGATGCAGCATCACCAATTTCTTCCCCACTCCGAAACGAACAATTTGGATAAATGGCCACTAGGTGGCAGAAGTGCACGTTCCCATTTCTGCAGTTAAAATTAAACATGCTTTCTTTCTGGTTCTTTCTCTCTTTTTTTTTCCTTTCTTTCTTTCCTTTCTCTTTATTTCTTTCATTCTTTCCTTTTCAGTGTTGAAACCAATTGATTTCCACAATAGTACTAAATAACCTGGGCTGGGGTTTAGTTCAATTGGTAGAGTGCTGCTTTGCACCCTCTGAGGACCCAGGTTTGATCCCCAGCACCACAAAAATAGAAGGGCATGGCAATCCACACTCATCCCAATCCACACCCGAAGCAATCCAGAAACAATCAGCCACTGAAAACCCTATGAGGGTGGCTAAGACTTGGACCCAACTCGACGGCATCTAACAAAAACTAAATAACAAACTGTGCCCTGGAAGCAAGTCTTGTAGCTAATATCTAAGTCTAATGTGATCCTCCCCCTAGGTTTCCTTGCTTCCTCAGTTGCTTTTGATTCCTACCTTGAATCACAGTGTCAACTGGAATTGCCTTTCGTGTCCGTTGGCTTCTCCAAACTTGAGCTCCGAAGCTCTTCCTTGACTTGTGTGCTCGATCCCAGAACCCTCAGTTCCACTTAGAAACAAAAGTCCATGCTGGTGGGTTTCATCACCAGGGAAAATATTCCCTCCTCCATTCAGCCTTTCATCAAGCTGGAAATGAATGTTGTGAGGTGCCGTGGAGTCGGGTCCAACTCATGGCGACACTATATATGACAGAACAAAACCCTCCCTGTCAACCATTCCCAGCACTGTGTCAGTGTTTCTCTGCTGTTCATAGGGTTTTCAGTGGCTGATTGTTTTGAATGTGGGCTGCCAGGTCCTTCTCCCATTTTTGCAGTGCTGGGGCTCAAACCCAGGACCTCAGAGAGCACAGAGAAGCACTCTACCAGCTGAGCTGAAGCCCAGCCCCCAGGACACAGACGAATACCAGTTTGCCTGAGCTGCAAATCCAGCCCAAGTGGAAAAACACTCGAATCCCAATGAGACTATAGAAGCCATGACACCAAGCTGAATGTGGCAAAATAAGTCACCTAGGGATGACTCATGTCATCCTTACTTCCCCTCTCCCTGATCCCTGGGAAAAATAAAAACAAGAGAACGATTTCCAAAACACGGCAGCAGCAAGTAGACAGAGACTAAGAGAAGGGGGTTTCTGAGCTGTCCAGTAGGCTGGAGGGGAATTTATGGGAAGGACATAGAGTGGCCCATAGTGGGAGTCAGAGAAGGAGGGGCGGGCGGGAAGACGGGATGAGATCGGCTCCTGGAGGGACTGAACAGCAGCTGGGGGTCCCATCCTGACCTCATTCCACTGAGGCGCCTGGGGGAGAGTTGACGGGCCTGGCTTGGGGCATGTGCTTATGACACTTTGATGGACCTGTTAGATTGCTCCCAGGGAGGGCCAGCCAGCGCTCCAAGAAGAATTTAGGGTGCAGTTACCAAAGCCAGGGGGACTGGGCATTAGACAGCTGAAAATGAAATAAATCAACATGATCAACACGATCCACAAGCATTCTGAAAATCAAGCGTTCTGAAAATCTCTAAACGATGAGATTAGAGTTCCTTTCTTTTTTAGATTTTTGAGGTGCTGGGGTTGTAATCCAGGACTTGACACATGTTGGGCATGTGCTCCACCACTGAGTTACATCCCCAGAGCCCTCCCTCTTTTTAATTTATCATTTTCAGCGGGACTATATTGATGTTAAGTCATTGTACTTTCAAATCACCTTTGTTGTTGTTGTTGTTAGGTGCTGTCGAGTCGGTATCCGACTCATAGCGACCCTCTGTACAACAGGGGAAACACTGTTGTCAGTGCTTCTCTGCTGTTCATAGGGTTTTCAATGGCAGATTGATTTTTGGGAGGGGGTTGCCAGGTCCTTCTCCCAAGCCTACAGCTTCTGGTGTTCCCAGGCGGTCTCCCATCCAGGTACTAACCAGGCCCGACCCTGCTT
>VMDO01021028.1:0-36219 GCA_007922755.1 Pedetes capensis
ACAAAAATCAATAGCCTTTCTTTATACCAATTCCAAACAAGAAGAGAAGGAAATTTCAGGAAAGATACCATTCATGATAACCCACCAGAAGATTAAATACCTTGGAATCAATCTAACCAAAGATCCTTCAGCACTCTACAAGGAAAATTTCAAAACATTAAAGAAAGAAATAGCAGAGGACACTAAAAAATGGAAAGATATCTATATGTTTAAAGGAGGATTTATTGCACTGGTTTATGTAGTGTGAGGGCAAGGTAATTGCACATTGGCGCCTGCAGAGAGACTGGCAGCTGCTCAGTCCAAGGAACTGAAAACTGGTAGAGAAAATCCAGCAGCAGAAGCACACAGACACGGAGAACACTCTCACCTGCGAAGGAGCAACTTTATTTGGGAGCAAGCAAGGCAGACAGGAACCAGCTTGGGCAGTACTTGAGAGGGAAGCTGCTGTGCCGCGTTGAGTGAGGCTAGGGATTTCATTGGGCTTTGGTGGGAAGCATAAGCTGGGGAAACTTTTGAAAAGATTGGAAGAGGGGGTGTGTATATTCCCAAGGGTTGGCATCTCAGGAACATTCTGACCTTGGGGCCAGTTTGTTTCCAATGCCTATTTGGCCGCTAGGTCTTCACTATCTGGGAGCTTGTCTGTGAGTCCTTTGTCCTCTGTTCTGGCGCTTCTGACCTTACAGACCAGTATGTTCGCTAAATGGGGCCTTTTTAGTTACAGTAAGACATCTGAAGAATGTCCATCTGATGCTGAGGTCTGCAAGCTCCCTGGAGAGTCTAGTGTTGAATCTGAGTTGAAGCTGAGGAGACTGTAGTCTGATGTCTTTGGGCTGCAGCAATAAGGCCGCATATGCTCTGTGCTGGGAGGGTTGAGCCTGCCCACAGCATCCCCTGGCTTCCCTTCCTCCTCACTTCCTCCTCCTGGAGCCCTGCCCACTGGATAGCACCAAATCACACTCAGGGTGGATCTTTTGCCATCAGTTACTGTTGGACTTTTCAGTAATCCCTGCAATAGCCATCACAGATGAATCCAGAGGTACATTTTATAAATCCCAGGCATCTCTCAATCTAGACAAGTTGACAATGAGTACTAACCATCACAAGAATTTGCTAGATTCATGGGACTAAACATCATTTTATTCATGGTTATGAGTTATTGTAATAATGCAGTAAGGATACACAGCTGGATCATAAGGAAAAAGGCACAGGTGGAAACTGAAGAACTACCCTGTATGGGCTTTGTGTGCTCTCTTTCCCTTATGGAGGGTTGCGGAGAGTGCACTTGCCCCCAGCAATGGAAATGAAGCAACACATGTGATCTATTTTCTACCCTGGAAGCCCATTAGAGACTCAGCGCCCAAGATTTTTCTTGGCGATTAATTACACAATTACTGTTCACCTAGTACATACCAAAATGCCAAACTCCCTGGAGGAAGGCAGGTGTTCAGCATAAACCACATTGCTTGTGCAAATAGTCTAGGCACATTGTGTCATTCTAATGAGTTAACCGTTTACTGGAAATACTCCAAGAACCAAGTTCCCAGCCAAAGGACAACCTTATAAGCAGGCCCTTCTAAGGATAGCAATCTCAGGCCTGCTGCATTAACTCTTTTTCTATGCACCATCCATCTGTTGTGCTATAGCTGAGATTAATGATCAGAATGTTCCCAGATCAGATAATCTCTCAGGATAAGATTCTTCTGCTATGTCTTCATACTTGGGGGCTGTTTTGACTCTGAGACCAAAGGAAAAGGAAAGGTTAAAGTATTTTTTAAATGTTCTTTTTTTTATTTTTAAAAAAATTTTATACATGTTAGCAGGATACTGAGTAACAAGTCATTTGATATATCTGTTATGCAACTATTAAATCAGTTTTGCTTACACATCCATCACTTCACATATTTTACAGAACAGGATGAACAAAAGAAAAAAGAAAAAAGTAGAAATTTTAATTAATATTTATTGACAGCCATATGTAACCATGGGTTATACCCTGATTGATTTTTTCTTCACTTTTTATTCCTTTTTCCATATATTCATATAGTTGCATCCCATATTTTGTGGTTTTCCTCTTCCTCTTTACCCCTCTACATTGTTCCCCCTCTCCTTCCCCCCTTCCCCAACATCTACTCCCACTGCTGGTCCCTCCCTGCTCCTATCAAATCCACTTGTATTTTCCATTCATTTCAATACATCTATAATATGTGGGGTTTTTTCCCTTTAAGTTAGATTTAACTCCCACATATGAGTGTGAGAACATACAGTATTTCTCTTTTTGAGTCTGGGTTAATTCGCATGAAATGATCCTCTCCATTTCCATCCATTTTCCTGCAAATGACAATTTCATTATTCTTTACTGCTGAGTAATATTCCATTGTATATATATATACCACAATTTTTAAATCCAATCCTCTGTTGATGGACATATTGGTTGATTTTATATCCTTGCAATTGTGAAGAGTGCTGCATTAAATATGGAAGTACAGGTGTCCCTGTGGTATGGTAATTTTTTAAATGGAAATATACACCTTTTGGCATAGAATGAATTTTTCTGGTGGAGTATCCATGTCTTTTTGGTAGCCTTGGTAATCAGTTTCCTTTTCCCACACTGAGTAGTCACCTTTAGCCATGACTAGCCTTTTTGAGAGTTAGGAACAGAGGAGGAGTTTGCTAGGGTAAACTCCTGGATCTGGGTAATCCAATATTATGGGGAAAATAGTTTTCAACTTCTGAATTCTATAACTGTTCTGCAAAACTATCAATTTCTGGACAAATAACTTAGTGGACTAGTAATTAGGAAAGGATGATGAGAGAGCTATCAAAAATAACCAGCAACTCCAGAACTGCTGAATGTCCTCAGTTATCTGGAGGGCTTCCCAGGCAAGGAGAGGAGAAAGTTCTGAGGAGAAGATGAGGAGTGACTGCTAAGGTGAGTGGAGTTTCTTTGGAGGGTGATGCAAAAGTTAGCACATGTGTAGATTTATTAGGTATTGTGGATTAACTGCCAGAAAAATTGTAGCAGTTTGCCTTCCCACCATCAATGTATAAGGGTGCTTATTTCTTCACAGCCTCATCAAAAGACTATGTTTTCATGGTTTATTTTAATCAATCTGGTAGGTGAGAAATAGTATCTCAGTGTGTTTTTACTTTGTATTTACTTAATTTTGAGTGAGTTTGAACATATTTTTATGTTTGAGGATAGATTTTTGTATCTTTTGTGAGTTATTTCTTAACTGTTTTATCTTTTAAAGATAGGATCTTGCTGTGTAGCCCAGACTGGCCTCAAACTCATGATCTTGCCTCTGCCTCCTGAATGCTAAGATTACAGGTGTGCATCACCACGCCTAGCTCTGTTCATCTTTTCCATTTTTTTAATTGATTTACTCAATTCTTATGAGTTCTTTGTATATTTGATATATCAGCTATTGTCTGTCATCACTTACACTCTTAACCATTATACTCTACTGCCTCTCTGCTCTGGCACTTTATCTACTCAAACATCATTTTCTCCACCTAACCTTTATAATTGGAAATGACTCAAATACTTGTCTAAGAATGATATAAATATAGTATATACCCTTAAAACTCTGCATCTAGCACCATGTTTCACAGCATGTTCCCCTGGAGCTCTGCCAGTCCTGATAGCCTATTCTAGGGTATTTGGAAGTCTGCTTTTAAGACTTTGCTATTTATTTTTCTCCACAGCACTAGCCTTACAAGGTGAGAAACCTAATCTCTTTTGCAACCATTTTGGCCACCTCTCGTGCTAATAAATCAAGGTAGATTGATACTTTTTGGGATAGCAGGACTTCTTGCTTTGGTAATCATTTTTTAGAAAGGGCAGTGATGGCATTTCACCATTCTGTTTCCTAGACTGGGGTCAGCTTATGAGAAAGAACTACAAAGCTTTTTGTTTTAATACTTCCACATCTGTGCCATTGTTTGGACCTTGTTTGGCATCCTCATTATTCTCCCTTTTGGAGTGCACCTACCCTATTATTGTTAATTTTTGGCTGACCTTTGACTGCCTTCAGCTACCTTCTTGACAGTCTGGAAGTTTCTTTAAAAACTAAACCTGCAATTACCATATGCTGTGATTTGAACGTCCCTCTGAAACTCATGTTGAAATTTAATTGTCATTCTAACAGTGTTAAGAACTAGGACCTTTAAGAGGTGATTAGGCTGTGAGGCTTTGTCCCTGTGAATAGATTAATGGCATTATCGAAGGAGTAGGTTAGTTATTGAGTGGTTTCCTGATAAAAAGGATGAATTTGGCCTGATTTTTCTCTCTGTCTTGCATGTGCTTGCTTACCCTTCCACCATGTTATGACACAGCACAAAGGCCCTCACCCGATGTTGGTGCCATGCTTTTGAATTCCAGAACCATCAGCCAAGTAAATTTCTGTTGGTTATAAATTATGAACTCTGTGATACTCTGTTACAGCAGCAGAAAATGGACTAAGATACCACATAACACAGTGATTGAATTCTTGGGCATTTATCACAGATAAGTGAAAACTTAAATCCACACAAGAAATTGTACATGAATGGTCATAGTGGTTTTATTCATAATGGCTAAGAAGTGAAAAGAACTCAGATTCCCTTCGATAGGTGAATGGCTAAACCGGTGTGTCCAACATTTTGGCTTCTGCGGGCTGCATCAAGTAAGGAGGGAATGTCTTGGGCTGCATATAAATTATATAATATTGTTAGTGTGCATACATAATAGGGAGGTCGACGAAAATAAATACTAAAAAGCACATAATGTTAAAAGACTTTGTGGGGCTGCATTACTAGTTGTCCTAGGCTGCATGTGGCCCACAGGCTGCAGGTTGGACAAATAAACAAAATGCTGTGCATTCACACCAAGGGACACTATTCAGCAACAAATAGGAATGTACTATGGATACAACAAATTAGACAATTCTCAAAGGCATTATGCCGAGTGGGAAAAAAAAGCCAGTCTCAAAATGTTGGGTTGCCTAATATTCCATTTATACTTTTTTAAGAAGGCAAAATTGATGTGTCAAAGAATGGATGAGTGCTCCCCAGAGTTTAAGGGTAGTGATAGAGTATGGTTATTAATTAATAGCATGAGAGGATTTTTTTGATGATATAACTGTCCTTTATCATGGTTGTGGTAGTGGTTACATGAATCTATGCCTGTGTAAAAATTCAAGTAACTGTATACCAAAAATATAATTTTTGTTTTTTTATTTTAAAAATAAACTTCAATTCAATATAAAAACACTAACCAGTCACTTAATAAAATATGAACCAAATTAACTTTAAATATAGTGTAAAGCTGGCAGAATATAGTGGACCTTGAATACCCAGTAGAAGAATTTGGGATTTATTTATCAGGTAGTGGGGAGGAAATGAAAGTTTGTAAGTTAAATGGTAAAAATTGTATTGGGATCTGATTTGTACAAACACTACTCTGAAAAGAGTGGAGGATAGAAAAAGGAGGGAAAGAGAAAGTAGGAAATATTGTAAGTGTGAGGTAACAAACACCTAAAAGTGGGACAAGGAGAGTTAACCAAAAATGTTGGGTGAGGCCTAGATTTGTTAGACATTAGGATCAAATTTGTAGGAACTAGCCATTGATTTGATTGGTAGAAGAAAATGTGTTACTAAGATCTTTATTTGAAAGGACCATTCCTTCCTGTGTTGTGGATAAGAGGCCAATTGCATAAAATTCTAACACAACAGGCCTTTGAGTATATTTGGTAAGCAATATTCTATCTGCCTGCAGCCATAGCCTTGTGACATCTGATCCCATCAGATCTCGGAAGCTAAGCAGGGTCAGGCCTGGTTAGTACTTGGATGGGAGACCACCTGGAAACACCAGGTGCTGTAGGCTTGGGAGAAGGACCTGGAAACCCAATCCCAAAATCCAATCAGCACAATAATGTTTCCCTGTTGTGCATAGGGTTGCTATGAGTCAGATACTAACTCAAAGGCACCTAACAACAACAACATTCTGTGTAGTGTCAGAATGGAAGTTCTGGAAGGCAGGCCCTGAGACAAGACTAGCTATGCCAAAGTATGCAGTCTCATAACCACTTGACAGTTCTGTTAATGGTGGCTCTGTCTTCAGATTCTCCTAGTAGTAATAGTTGACATTTATTGACTACTTAACATGTGCTTGTTGTTGTTGTACCATGTGGTAGGCCCTGTTAAGTGCTTTGCGTGCACTGTTTGTTTAATCATGTCAGAAACTCTCAGAGATTGTATTATTAGCATGCCCTGTTTTGAGATGTAGAAGATAAATAGGATTGCCTACAATTCGCACAAAAATAAGTGACTGAACTAATATTCAACACATAGACCCCCTTACTCCATGTTCCAAGTTCCTGAATGTTTTGCTGTGCTCCCTCATGGGAGGCCAATGACCCTTGCAAGCAGATGAGTAGAAAGAGACAACTTCTGCTAGCTTTCTCTGCCTTACCCATTTCCCTTCAATCATTTTTCCTTTCTGTTACCTGGTGCTATTATTATTGCTACTTTTATTCTCTTTGCCTATGGTTAATAAGTATTTCTGTCCCATCATCAGTTTCCTCACAGTTACTTGGTAGGTAATCTCTTCCTAGTAGTCCTTATATCTCATTGCAAGTATGTTAGGTAACTCTTTTGGTAAGTCTCCCTCCAACTTTATCCTAACAGGGAACTCTGTGATTATATATTCCAGAATCAGAAAGTGAGTGGGGCTGATGGATTGCTGGGATAAACTAAGCAGGTTTCCTTCTGAGTCAGTCCACAGCTGTGAGGAGTGAGGAAGTCTTGTCTTCCAGGCATATGTGAGGAATCCAGGAGGAAAGAGGAAGTTTTGCTGAAGAGAGGCTGTGCATCTTAATACTGGGTCAATAAAACTACAGTCAGCATGTAAAATCTAGCTCATTATCAAGTTTTCTAACTAAACTTTATAGCAACACAGCCATGCCCATTTATTTACCTATTGTCTATGGCTACTTTTGTGCTATAACAATCAGAGTTAAGAAGTTGTGATGGAAACCATATGGCCCACATAGTCTAAGATAACTGCTATTTCATACTTTGCAGAGAATATTTGCCAACCCTTTGTGTATAAGATGAACCATATTACATGAGTGGAGGTTTCTGTGCAAGGAAATACTAACAATTTAAATCCGTGTCTTAAAGACATATAAAAGCACTGAGAGAAAGCATCTAGATGTATCAGAGAAGTTATTGAAATGTTAGAAAAGAGGACTTAGTGCAAACAGATAAAAGAGATCAACTTTTAGAGATGCCAGCAGAGATAGGTTCTCCATTTGGCTGGTATATGTTCATGTATACATATATGTGGGAAGGAGGGTCTCCATTTTGAGCAAATGAGAAGACAGGAACATAGTGCAAAATAAATGTAAAGAGAAAAATGATCTTCCTATTCCTTGAATTTATGTTTAAAATGACCACTATATTCCTTACTATAGGAAGAGGTGCAGAAATTTTCTCTAGGACTGGTCTTTCAAGGCCTGTATTTGTTAGACAACATTGCTCCTAGTGTCTACATGCCACTGTTGCACTGTGATAGACTGGAGAACTTTACTTTATGAGGGCTGAAATAATATAGACCAATTGCAAAGATAACATTGCTCAGTTTTCCCTTCTTTGTCAAAATTTATATAGATGCCAGATGTGTTCTTGTTATAACTACATTGCTAAGGCCTGTTTATTGAGAGAGGCTGGGAAGGATGGAGCTGGTGCCTTTTTTACCTCATAAGAACAATTCATGTAAATCTGCAGTACAAAAAATAGTATTATCCTCTCTTAAGAAATTGCCTGCAGTTCTGTCATGTTGACAAGGCTATAGACAAAGAATAACACTTTAATGAGTTTTGAGGGCTACTTGTCATGGATGATCTTAGATAGGAACTACTGAATTCATAAACTAGCCCTCTTTGCCATCTCCTAGGCTAGGGTTGCTCTTTCCTGTTGAAGCCCTGTAAGAATGTAAAGGCCAAAAGCAGATGCCAAGTCAGGATCCAGTCCTGTGTATACAAAGTACCACTTCTATCATACAAAACACTGGATAGCTCAGTCCCCAGGACTGCCTATTCTCCTCCAGGGGATGGCCGTGATTCCTAAACACAAGCTTTATTTCCAACAGAGTGTGTTAATTCAATGCACAGTCCTCCGTTACCTCCTGTCAGCGGAAGCTAGGCTGTTTTATTCCACTGGCCTTAAGGAGTCAGGAATGGCATCAAGCCATGGGCTATATATCATGGAGACCAAATTAAAAATGTAGATGAATAGAGTACAACGGAGTAGATGCATTGTGACCTTTGTTTTACCTTCAGTCTCCAATTATTTTGGCTTGGAACAATTAGAGTAAATAATGACTAATTATAATAGTATCATTATGTTTCTCGCAGATTGAATATGTTCATGCACAAATTTAATGGCCTTGTTACCAGGAGGTGCCAGCTTTTGTCTCTGCCTGAAAATTTCTGAAAGAGGTCACAGTTCTAGAGTATAAATGAGTAGCAGATGGGATTGTCCCACTTCATTTTTTTCTGTTTTCACTATTTTCTTCTCTTTTCTCCCTTTTTCTTGCATCTGAGCCCTCTCAATCTGTAATATCATAACTGGTGGTATAATTGCTTTTTTACTTTATCGTTTTGGGTTATAATGGTGAAAACACATCATAGGATCTACTCTTCAATACATTTTTGTTTGTTTGTTTGTTTTTGCAGTACTTCAGGGTTGAACCGAGGGCCTGGCACATACTTTGTAGTGCTCAAACACTGGGCTGCACCCTCAGCCCATTTTTTTTTTGAGGTACTGGGGATTGAACCCAGGACCTCGTGCTTGCATGCTCTACAAGTACTGGACCACTGAGCTGCACCCCAGCCCTTTTGTTTGTTTATTTGTTTTTGTGTTTTTGTTTTTTTGTTTTTTTGAGACAGGGTCTCACTAAGTTACGCAGACTGCCTCTGGTCTGGAACTTGTGATCCTCTTGCCTCTGCCTCCCAGGCCGTTGGGATTACAGGCATGCGCCACTGTGCCCACCGCCCTCCACCCGTTTTTTAGAATTTTTTATCTTGAGACAAGATCTCCCTAAATTATGCAGGCTGCCTCTGGCCTTGAGCCTGCAATCCTCCTCCCTCCACCTCCCAAATCACTGGGATTATAGGTGTGAGCCACCGTGCCTGTCTCTCTTGTAACAATTTTTAAGTGTACAATATAGTGTTGTCAACTATAGGTACAATGTTATATTCATTGGTGTAATCTAGAACTACCATGCAGACTAGAAAAAATTCTAGAACAGTTGTTATGAAACCCTGGCCTTCTAGGCCAGGGTTTGTGGTTTTATAGTAAGTATCTTAATGGCCTAAGGAACATTGTTTAATATGTCTGGTGTGCAGTTTTGTGTTATATGGCTTGTACATCGCTGTGGCAAAACACCCTGACAAAAATAACTTAAGGAGGAAGGATAAGTTTATTGGGGCCCACAGTTTACAGGATCACAGTGCATAATGGTGGGGAGGCATGACATAGCAGCTGGCAGCAGAGTGTGTGGCACAGGACCTCACATCATGGTGGACCAGGAGCAGAGAGAGACTATCAGATCCAGAGGTCCACATGAAACCTCCAAAGGATCATCCCCAGTGACCCACTTCTGCAAAGCTAGGTCCCACCTCCCAAAGTTCCATAACCTCTCAGGACAGTGCCACCACCTGGGTGCTAAGCATTCAAACACATGGCCTTTGGAGGACATTTTAGATTCAAACTATAACAAATTTTCTCATTTTTATTAAGGAGGTAAAACCAGATATCTCTAGAATACCTGAAATATATTTGAGATTTTTTCAAATCCATAGATATCCTTCATGAGTTCGCAGTAAAGGAAGAGGCAGGGAGACAGAGAGAGAGAGAGAGAGAGAGAGAGAGAGAGAGAGAGAGAGAGAGATCTGATAAATAGAGATCATTCAGTGAGAGAAGAGGGTAGAGAAGAATTAACTTTAACCCATGATATCAGCAGAGGCTTTTAGGACAAGGTGAGGACAGAGCATGAATCAAATGTAGACCATGCTTTCGGGTGAGAGGCTTGAGCTTGAATCTTGAATCATCAGAGAAATGACATTGGGAGCTAGACGTCCTAGGTTTAAATCTGAGCTCCACTGCTTAGAAGCTATGATATCTTGGAAATGCTACTTAACTCCACTGAGTGTCAGTTTTATCGTATGTAAAATGGAGATAAAATAGTGATTTGTTACATTTAAATGAGTTCACTATATAAAGTTCTTAGAATAATATGTGGTATTTAGTAATGAATCTGTAGAGATAAATGCTAGGAGACTAGGTAAATTTTTCTACAGCATTTCTGTGGGTACTATTGAAAAGGAAACTAGATCTTCAAAGAGTTGTAGCTAGAACACATGCTGTAGAGATGTTTTCTGGGCTAAAAGGAAATCAGGGGTCATACTTGGGTGGTCCTTATCTGTATAATCAAGGGATTTTTTGGTTTATGTTGGAAGAGGAGTTAAACAAGTAATGATTTTCTCAAAAGCCTACAAGAGTGCCTGGCTCATTGTTGTTACGTGTGGTGGACTCCTGTCTGACTCATAGCGACCCTCATAGAGTTTTCAATGGCTGATTATTTTGGGATTGTTTTGGGAGTGGATTGTCACATCCCATTCCTATTTTGTGGTGCTGGGGATCAAACCTAGGTCCTCAGAAAGTGCAGAGCATCACCCTACCAACTGAGCTAAATCCCAGCCCTGCCTGTCTCATAGCATATACTTACTATGTATTCACTAAATATATTTCTTAAATGAATGAAGGATATTTGAATTAGAGGGAAAGAGAGAGACTGTTGATGTGTCAGGAGTCTAGGTTAGACATCATCAGAGCTTCCACCAGGAATAGGGACCATGTGAATAAAGAGGGGGCAGACTGGACTGGCCTTCTAGAGATCAAAAGTATAGAATTAGATAGGGGTGGGGTAGATATTATGGCTGGCCTCCAGCCTCAATGACTCATAGGAGGGATATGTGTCTTAGAGTAGTAGAACCTGAGGTGGGAGAAGAGGGAGAAAGGATGATGGAAAGTAGAAGGGAAGAAGGGTAGTTAAAAAAAAAAAACACGCTGCTTTTGCTCTGTGATTCGTTTCCAAGGGCCTCTCTCTCACTTGCAACACCTCAAGGGCTATTCTAGAAATGTCTTTCTGGACTTCTGGTTATGGTTTCTGTATTGTTAGACTGTACAGCTTCTGCTCTTCACAGTGGAGGAGGGAGGGCCTTCAAACTGAAAAAGCCAAAGACCATGTGAGGAAAAAACTCAAGTCCATCAGAAGTGGACTTGAGTTTCCTTAGAGGTGTCTATTGGCATCATGACACCATTGATTATTTCAAACAAAGATCACTTCACCAGGTGTATCATTCTGGAACTGGGTATTTTTCAAATTTCCTTATTTTTCAGTGTCAACATGCTTTATAAATATTTCCAATATCTAAAAATTCCTGTAAAATATGGCGAAAGAGAAGAATTCCCCAGGGCTGACTCTGCTGAACCAGAGTTAGGATATATTTCTTGTCCTAGCTCTTGTTTACTATAGTCATCCATGAATGACTTTTTGGTTCCTCAGCCTGGAATGGATGCTTTTCTTGTTTACTATAGTCATCCATGAATGACTTTTTGGTTCCTCAGCCTGGAATGGATGCTTTTCAAAGGCAGGTACCTACTTTTGCCTGTTCATTTCTCCAACACAATGTTTAGCACAGCATCCCAGGCATCATTCAAATTTGGCTTCTTCATACCACCATTGATTAGGATTCAAGGACTAGAACCCAGGGACTATGAACATGAAAGCTCTATTTAGGTACAAAAGTTGATGCTTTTGTGATCTTTTCACTGATCTCTGTTTATCACCACCAGGAAAACCATTGTACATAAGAGGCCCGTGTCCATTTTTCCTCGATTATGAACATGAAGAGAATAAAATTTGTGCTGCAATTCATGATCCTATGAAGTCCCTTTACTCCCTTCCTTTGTACCACCAGGCTAATTAATGTATACATTAAGGTCTAGTTAGTGGAGTGTGGTGGGAATAGTCAATATGCATCATTCTCTTTTCACTCTATCCTGGTCCGTATACATTAATCTAGGGTTTGTGACTTTGATTTTATGTTCATAAGAAAATAAGTAAAGAGCCAAGCATGGTAGTGCACACCTGTAATCCCGGCGGCTTGGGAGGCGGAGGCCGGAGTATCACAAGTTCGAGAACAGAGACAATCTGTGTAACTTAGACCCTGTCTCAAAAAATTTAAAAAAAATGGGCTGGGGGTGCAGCTCAGTGGTCCAGCACTTGCAGAGCATGCAAGCACGAGGCCCTGGGTTCAACCCCCAGTACTGAAAAAAAAATAAGACAAATAAAGGAGCTTTTAAATTCAAAACATTTCTGCCTGACTAGCCTCTTGTCAGAATATCCTTTAATAAAATCTGAATTATACTATCTTTACCTGCATAATCCACATACTGACCCATAGCCAGGTAGATATATTTTCCTACATAGAAAATGAACCTAGACATAAAATGAACCTAGATTCCTGACATCAGCATCATGGTACCCTGATTTTACTCTTGGTCAGACCACTAAGTTGTATGATCTAGAGAAACTCCCTAGACATCTCTTTTCAGCTTTTATCATGTACTCTATTCTGGAAAGGTGAGTTTTCCAACCTAGCATGCCCATCTGTCTACATTTTCCTAATGGATTCTATTATCCATTTCACAAAGAATTGTTTTCAAACGTCTCCACCTTCTTTACCTCCCAGCCTGAAACCACAATACAGTATTGGGGCAGGCTAGAATTAATAAGACAAGGTCTCAAGGAATAATGCATGATCTAGAAGTTATGCCAAGGCTAGCAGCTTTATTAGTATTTAAGCCTCAATAATACACACTTGTCTCCTGGATCACCACCTCCCACATTTATCCTTGTGTCAGGCTTCCAACCTTTGAGTGCTGTGTGTTCTAGGTTACATGGAATATGGACAATAAGAGATGTCATGCCTGCTGACAGAGAAGTCCCAGACAGCGGGTTGTGAGAAAAATGAAGGATGAAAGTCTCATTTATTGTGGACAAAATGTGAAGTCATGGAGATGGGAAGGGTCTGCTCTCTGTAAACCTGCCAATGATTGGAATAGATTGCAATGAAGAGTGTATAGGGGGGCTGGGCGCGGTGGCGCATGCCTGTAATCCCAGCGGCTTGGGAGGTGGAGGCAAGAGGATCGCAAGTTTGAGACCAGAGGAAGTCTGCATAACTTAGCAAGACCCTGTCTCAAAAAAAAAAAAAAAAAAAAAAAAAAAAAAAAAAGAGCTGGGGGCGCAGCTCAGTGGTCCAGCACTTGCAGAGCATGCAAGCACAAGGCCCTTGGTTCAACCCCTAGTACCACACACAAAAAAAAGAGTATATAGGGATAGACTATGATCTACAGGTGTATCATGTATTTATTAGTCTGTTTTTCACTCATTTATTCTGTAAGAGCCTACCTACTCCATCTAGGTACTGTGTTAGACATTGAAAATGCTGGCTAGACTCCTTGCATTCAGGGAACATATGCTCCAGTGGGAACTATAGGAAATTGGAAAATACAAAGCATTGTGGTCTGGGTTATCCAAAAAGTAGAATATTTGCACCGGGTTTACTGGAAACTCCTAAGAGGGGCATATGACCACGACCTGTGTTTTAGTACAGGCTTCTGTAAGAAGGTGACATCTAATCTGAAACTTAAAAAATGAATAAATATTACACAGGGGAAGTGAGAGATAATGTTCTTAGCAGTGTGATTTGGCATATGCAAAGGTCAGAGGAACAGAAATTCTGCAAAGTTAAATAAAACATATATATTTTCTAATGCATGTCAGGTACGAAGAAAATATGTAAAACCTAGGAATTATTTTCTAAAGATTTGAAGCAGATAGTGGAGAACCAAGTGTGTTAGCTTTTATGTCACTTTGGCAAAATACCTCATAGAACCAAATTATGGGAAGAAAGAATTATTGGGGCTTGCAGTTTAGAGATTTCAGTCCATAGAGGCAGGAAGGCAGTGGAGTAGGCAGTGGAGTAGGCCCTACAAGGTAGGGCAGGCATGGCAGTGGAGTAGGCAGAAAGGCCTGTGGCAGAGAACCTCACATCTTGGCAATCAGGAAGCAGAGAGCCTCCGGAACTGGGAGTCCACATAAAACCTCCAAAGGCTCACTCCTAGTGACCTGCGTCCATAAAGCTAGATCCCACCTCCGTAAGTCCCATACCATCCCAGGACAGTGCCACCACCTGAAGATCAAACATCCAAACACATGACCTTTGGGAGACATTTTAGATTCAAACTATGATACCGACTTAGTAAAGAATTTAATTGACACAGGGTTTATTAATAGTGTGAAATGTATAAGATTTGAGCTTGGACTAAAAGACTTGGGTAAGATTTTTCTAGTGCACATTCCACTTTAAAAAGAGCCAATAGTCAGATGTCAGAAATGTCAGAATGCCTGGTGTGAGGGGTTGCTAGTGGTGATGTGGTTTCCTGAAAAGTTTTGCACATTTATCAAAAAGATGTTTAGTATATTCTTTAGTACCTGGAAAGTTTCTCAGTTTTAAAAAATCATATTTGTAGTACAGTGCTGAGTGATTTAACTTCCAGTGGGGGGAAATCATTGAGAAAACAAGGGAAAGATCAGTTGGGTGGGGGAGAAGTTAGTGGCTTGGAAATTCATTCACAATGACTGTAGTAGTGGATCAAAGCAAAGGCCTTGAACTGGCTGCCAAAGACAGTGGCAAGGGTGTGTCTTCTCTCAGTCTCCCCCTATTTGCTTGTGAGGCCAAGGTCTCAGGGGAATATATTAGTAGAAAGGCTGTTTCTTTCCTTCTCACTGTCTTTGTACTCATATTATTTAAATCTCCAATCTCTGGTATAGTGAAAATCCATACACTGGAATCCATACACTGTTACACTGGAAGTCTAGTATCCTGGATCTTGGTCCTCCTGCTACCATTAAACAACTGTTGTCCATGAATAAAGAAAGTCCTTAACATCTCTGATTTCCAGTTTTCTCTCTGTGAAATGAGAGTAGATGTGTCCTGAGTTTCCAGTTTGTGTATTGCAATATTTATATGTATCTATAGGATGCTCTTAGGAGAAGGGCCCTGCAGCCCACTCCCCAAAGACAATCAGCCATTGAAAACCCTATGAATAGCAGAGAAGCATGACAATAGTGTTTTGTCTGTTGTACATAGGGTCACTATGAGTTGGAAACTGACTGGATGGCACCTAACAACAACAATAGGATGCTCAGTTGAAAAAATGATGCAACCTTTGCCTCTTGATGTCTCAAAATCTATATGCGTATAGCTGACTGTCACATAATAGTACCAATGACAAGATCCTTGTGAGAAAGCCTTCAATGAAAGAAAGGAGGAGTGACCAAAATTTCAGTTTATGGAAGACAAATTCTTCATGCCAATGGTAAGATGTCATCATAGCTTTGAATGACATAATTATGGGGGACAAACAGACTAGGTTAAATGAACCAGTCTTAGAATACACAAGGCTTATTTTAGGGATACAGCAAATGATCTACAATTGTTGGAACATGAGTTACTTTGGGAAATGTTCTCCTTTTTAAAAATTCTTATTTTTGATTAACATGTATTAATTTGACATATCAATGGAGCTAAGTGTGATATTTTAATATAATGCATAAAGCATGCACTGATCAAATCTAGTCTCCCTTTATGCACTCCCTCCTTTTCCTTTTTCAACCTCTGGTAATCACTGTTCTATATTCAGGTTGACTTAAGGTTCTACTTTTGAAAAGTTGGTAGAAGTTAGAACCTAATGGTCCTTTTATGGTCAGCCCAGGGGATTCCAGGCTTAGCTTGTGGGTAATTCAGAGGAAGCAAATGTGTTTGGGCCTAGGGATGAAAGAAGAGTGAGAGCAGTGCTTTAGAAAAACAAGTTTTGATGTTCAAACTTAAGAACGAATGAAATCCTGCCATTTGCAACAACATAGATGATGCTGAAAAACATACTAAGTGAAAAGCCAGGCATAGAAAGACAAATACTACATGTTCTTATCTATATGTGGGATGTAGAAATAATTGAACTCATGGAAGCAGAGAACAGAATGGTAATTATTAGAAGCTAGATGTGGGGACAGGAAAATGTTTGTCAAAAGGTACAAAGTTGCAGTTAGGAGAAATAACTATTCAAGGTAGAAAATCTAAGACAATGTGAGCAAAATTTATCACTTAAGAAATGGTCATTATTGTGAAAACATCGATTCAAATGTTTTTACAGACTTAGCCAAGGCCTGATGTCTTTATCCATTCTAAATTAAAATACTTGAAGAGATTATGGTTTTTAATTCCTTTCGAGGAAGTATTTCCAGGTCACATTATTCATTTAATATTTCTTCTATAGATTAAAAGTTTTCCCTACTTACAAAGAAAAAGGAAAATTTGTCTTGGAATAATATAAATTCCAACTTTATGATATCTGTGAATCCTTCATCCAGGAAAGGATTTCAGCATGGATGGAATAACCCATATAAAGAGTGGGAAGGAGTTTCTCCAAATGCAGAGCCTATCAGAGAACTATTAGTCAAGTGGTAGAATGGATGAAGGAAATGTGTGGAAATAGCAAGTAGGATAATGCTTGGAAGAAGTCAGAAGTCATCAGAGGAGATTTGAGTGTGTTCTGGAGTAAATAGGAACTGACTAAAAAGCTTGTGAGTGTGTTTATGGTATGGTGCTGAGTGATAGGAATTTGTGACTAGAAAATCTCTAGATCAGCAGTAGAAGGGGTTGATAATGTTGTTGTTAGGTGCTGTTGGGTCAGTATCTGACTCATAGCGACCCTACATACAGGTGAAACAGTATTGTTACTGCTTCTCTGCTAGTCATAGGATTTTCAATGGCTGATTGGTTTTGAGGAGTGGGGTGCCGGGTCCTTCTCCCAAGCCTACAGCACCTGGTGTTCCCAGGCAGTCTCCCATCCAAGTACTAACCAGGCCTGACCCTGTTTAGCTTCCAAGATCTGGAGGGATCAGATGCCACAGTGGTATGGCTGCATGAAGGGGTTGATAATAGACCAAGGTAAAGTCTGTGGAGGCCTGGGATTGGGACTCTTGTTTTAGAGATGGAGTTAGCATAGAGCTTGTCCCTTGTCTGGATTAGGGAAAGGAAGGTCGTAGCCTTGCCGGGTGTAGTGATGTCTCTGTGAACAGAGCTTCTCTACCATGTTGCAGTTGGAACCCCTATTCAAGTAATAGCACTAGGGACCTTTTGTCACAGGATACTGTCTGCCCCATGTGAGCATCTCCACAGAGTCTCAGGAGAGTGTGTTCCCAAGTCTTTCATTTGCTCTTTACCCTGCCCTGAAAGCTCTTCCCAAAGATCTTCACTTAGCCTCTGCTTTCACTTGCTGATTGATACCTACTCAGAGAGGCCCATTCTGATTCTTCTAATTAAAATTGATTCTCCCTAACCTGTTCTTCTCATACCCTGTGTAACGCTATATCACCCTTCCTGTGTTATTTTCTTGTCACAGTTTTATCAATCTCTGAAATAAATCTTATTTATTTTTATACACAATTATTCCACTAGAGGGTATAATGCCACTTAAGACAAATTACCATGAAGTGAATGTTGTGGGGAGTGTGTGTCATATCTTTGCTTAGCTTTGTGGGCTGTGCTAAGGAAACACCTTATGGATGGAAGTGACGATTAGTGTCCTCATGGGCGCAGAGCTTATATTCATGAGATAGCCAGACTTTTGAGGACACTGGAACACAGCACATGCTGGAAGATGTGCCACAGTTCACTCAAGTACACACAGAATATGCTTTTAGGCAAATCTCCGTCCATTTATAGGTATAACTTGTTGATTTCCTCTTACCCTTGTCATGACAGTGTAAGGGTGATGAATTCATTGGCTAATGGTTATGCCTAGGTAGATTGTTGGGCAGGGAGCCTAGGTGAGACAATGTTGGTTTTGTGGGAAAGTGCTAATTAATGTGGCATCTCTAGGACCTGACTGCTGGTTAGCTGTGAGATGCTTCAGAAGGAGGTAAGACTTAGGTTTTCAGTATGACCTGGGGCCATTAGCCAAAGGATGTCCACAGGAAGAGGGGGAGGTATGGGAAAATGAGGGGAAATACCCAACTTCTGGGGGCTCTAAAGTTTAGCTACAAATATGTTGCAAACACAGCTAGGTGACAGTTTTAGTGATCAAAATAGAGACTTCAGTGAGAACATAGGGATTAGTAAACTTATTTGCAACCTAGAAAGGTGATAGGAATGCTCTGCTTTCAGCACAAATTGGAGTAACAAAAATATAGTGAAAATTATTTCAAGTTGGAGGTGATAGCCCTTGATTTTTAGGACTCTTTTTGGAAAAGGTAGGCATCCCACATGTGAGGAGTGTTCACAGGGTTTAAGATGTGTATAAAAGACTTCTGCTTCCAGGAAGATGGAGTAGAAATACTTTTCCTTATTTCCCTGCTGTATTCAACAAAAATCACCTTAGACATGATATGTAAAATAAGCATAAGAAGACTCTTTAAGGTAGGGAGAAGAGAACAGAGCAGCTAGAAATATGTTGGGATCCAAAGGAAAAATTGTGGTTAGTTTTCTGGGTTTCTTTTTGCCTCATATATCTCAGACTTGGAGCTGTAGAAACCAGCAACTTGGAAATGCCAATAGATGGAAGTTAAAAGAAAAAAAAGCCCCTACAAAAAGTCTACTCTTTTTAGCCAAAGGATCGGTATGTGCAGACTAGAAAGACAGAAAACTTTTAGAAAAAAACTGCCCCAAACTCCATAGAAAAACTATGATCCCACTGTAGCCAATTCCAGAAAAGGTTATGAGGGAAACCTAGACTTCCATCTTTACCAGGCTATAAAAATTTGTCCTGGTTTCTCTGCCAGAGTGGTGTTTGTGGGGAGCCAGGACTTTTATTCAAGCCCGATAGTATTGAGTAACACTGGATTCCCCACCACTGTGTAGTCAGTGGAGACTATGTGTAGAGCCTGCACTTACACCTGCACCCTGACATGATGAAGCATCCTTTCTTCTCCCTGCTGAAGTGGTGTTGGAGAATACTAAGTGAGGAGCTGGGACTTTTGTCCTTACTAGGAAGTAGCAGAATTTCTCCTCTACAGTGTCAGTGTAGACCTGGATTTGCACTTCAAACTGGCAGGTAGGAATGAGGAACCCCTACAACTGCTTATGCCCTCTAGAGTGATGTCAGAGGACCACTGAATGTTCAGAACTTTCATTGTAGCCCAGTGCTAATGAGCCATGTCTAATGATATTAAATGCCATGGTTGAGAGCAGTGATAGGGTACAACTGTACTTCCTAACCTAGGAGGTATCAGGGGACACTCAGTGAAAACTTGCCACTCCCACTCCTTCCCCTCAGGTCAATAGAGACTTAGTGTGGAACCTGGATTTTATCAACACTCACAAGTAGTAAGAGTCATGAGTCCGCCTTCTCCTGCTAAGGTGGTATCTGAGAAATCCGACTAAAATAGAAGGTTTGAATAATATCTATAGCCTCATAACATAATCTCCAAATGTACAGGTTTTGATTGATTTTTCACTCATACAAAGAACCAGGAAGATTTTAAACTGAATGAAAAAAAAGACAATAAATAGATGCCAACACTTAGATGAGAGACATTAGAATTGTCAAATATTTTCAAGTTGTTGTTGTTGTTAGGTGCCGTCGAGTCGGTATCCGACTCATAACGACCCTCTGAACAACAGGGGAAACACTATTGCCAGTGCTTCTCTGCTGTTCATAGGGTTTTCAGTGGCAGATTGATTTTTGGGAGGGGGTTGCCAGGTCCTTCTCCCAAGCCTACAGCTTCTGGTGTTCCCAGGCAGTCTCCTATCCAGGTACTAACCAGGCCCGACCCTGCTTAGCTTCCGAGATCTGATGGGATCGGATGCCACAGGGCTACAGCTGCAGACATTTTCAAGTAGACCTGATAAAAATGTTTCACTAAGCAATTACTCTTAATACATGAAAAATGGAAATTCTCAGCAAAGACAAAGGATAGAAAGAAAAATCAAGGGCAAATTTTAGAGCTGGAAAATACAATAACCAGAATTCAAAGTTCAGTGAATGAACTCAACAGCAGAACAGAAGGGACAAAGGAAAGGATCAGTGAGCTGGAAAATACAATGATAGAAATCAACCAATTTGGAAAAACAGAAAATAGGCTGATAAAAAGTTAACCTCAGAGACCATGTTACCTTTTGCATCCTTGTTACCAAAATCCTTGACACAACAACTTAAGGGAGGAAGGATTTATTTTTGGCTGATGGTTCAGAAGATCTCAGTCCATAATGGGTGGGAGGCATGCTGGAGCAGCTGGTGGCAGGGCGTGTGGCAGAGGAGCTGTTCACATTGCCGCCAGTCAGGAGCAGAGAGCAAAGAGAGAACCTAGCTGGAACTGGGTGGCTATCACTTTCAAATGCCCACTCCCAGTGGGGAGAAATCGGACCACTCATACATAGCTGTGTCGGGTGTAGAATGATGCAACCATTCTGGAAAACAGTTTGGCAATTTCTTAAAGAACTAAACATGAAACTGCTATATAACTTAGTAAGTGTATTCTTGGAGGTTTATCCCAGAGAAATGAAAACTTAGTTTCACATAAAAACCTGGGCATTAATGTTTATTTGTTATAATGCCAATTCAGAAACAACCCACATCTCCTTTAAAAGGTGAATGGTTAATCTGTGGTACATCCACACCATGGAATAAAAAGGAATGAATGGTTAATATATACGGCAACCTGGATGAATATCCAGAGGATTATGCTGAATGAAATGAGCCAATCCCAAATGTTATACCGTGTATTATCCCATTTACATAACGTTCCTGAAATGGCAAAATTATGGAAATGGAGACTAGATTAGTGGTTGTCAGGTGTTAAGGAGGGGATAGGAGTAGTAGGGAAATAAGTGTGACTATAAAAGAACAGCAGGAAAAATCCCTGTAGTAATGGAAATATTCTGCATCTCATTGCATCAATGTCAACATCCTGGTTGTAATATTGTACTGTAGTCTTGCAAGTTGTTATGGGGCGGAGGGGAAACTGAGTAAAGAGTACACAGGGTATATGTATTAGTTCTTACAACTACATGTTACAACTATTGTTTAACAAGCTGCAAAGTTTAATTTAAATTGTGTATAAAAGAGCATCCACCCACTTCATTCTTCTATGTACCCCTTTGCCAATTCCCTGCAGCACATTTCTAGTTAGGAATTGATAGATAGGTTAAAAAAAAAAAAAAAAAAGTACAGTGTTGAGGATGAATTTTTGAGATACTCAGAAAGTAGAAGTTGGGAAGGAAACACTCTATGCCAAGCACTTAATACTTTTTGGAAATTTCCTTTCCACTCTCTCTTAAAGGCCAATCTTAAATATTTCCTGAGTAATTTTGGCTCTTGTGATTATTTGTTAGGCAACACTGCCCCTACTGCCAGAATTGTTGCACTGCATGTATAAGTAACAAAACTTGCAGATGTTGGCTGGCTCACCTGGAGGGAGCAACAAGATACTTCCCAGGTGCTCCCTGAGTGGGGCAGGAACAAATCCCCTGTAGGCCTAGCCATACCTACTTTTGAACTGAAACAAATGCAGAGTCAGACTTAAGGACCTCATCTTGCCTGCTGTTCTATTCAGGAAACAGCTGGGTCTGCTCAAGATTGTCTATCAAAATCAAAGCTACAAAAACCCTTTGAAACAAAAATGAAATGGGGCTACAGTACTAATGTTCAGCCTGGGTTTTGAGGGAAATTAGGATTTTTCATGTTGGGTGTTGAGGCTTCCACTTTCCCATACCCTGAGGACTCCAGGGATGTAGCTGGATGTAGTGCAATATACCCAGGCAGTGCAATTGGAGATTGGAGTCCTCATTGTTGGGGGTGCTGGTCAGGATATGGTTTGTAGGCAGTCCTATGAAGTGGCGTATTGTGAGGGATGTTGGATGTCAGATGTGCAGATGTGTGCAAACAATTTAATTTGTGAAGTTATGTAGGCCAATATCCACCCTCTAATGGGCTGTCCTGGATGCTGGAGGGACGTGAGGAAGAAGGTAAATTACCATATGCAGCTCTTCTACATACCAGCTCTTCTCAGGTGCAAACCCATCATTTTATCTGGGGCCAGGCCCGCCAGACTAAGGAGTGGAATGGAGGACTGCATTTCCCATGTGTATTCCAATCGGGGGGCTTCCTCCCAAGTTTAGGAAGAGGCAGGAGCCAGGAAAAGAGATTATCTTTCTTTTTATGTTTGTAAGGGAGTATCTGTCTTGTCTCTCCAGGAAGACTGATAGCTCCTCCCAGGCTTTTCCCTATGCCTTTATTCCTAGCTCTCCTAGCACAGCAGCCCTGACTCTCTCATCCAAGACTTGTTACCGCTCACCTTCTTACCTCCTATATCGGAGGGCATTTGCAACATTTATTGGAAATCTCCTTTCCAGTCTCTTAGAGGTATAGCTCATCCCAGGTATTACCTGTATAGTTCTGGCTCTTGTGAGTTTTTTTTTTTCCCAGTAATAGGCAGCAGGGTGGGGGGTATTGAACCCAGGGCCTTGCACATACTTTGCAAGCGCTCTACCACTGCAGTGCAGCCCTAGCCCATTAAAAATTTCTGTTTATCTTGAGACTGGGTCTCACTAAGTTACACAGACCATCTCTGGCCCCAAACTTATGATCCTCCTGCGTCCACCTCCCGCATTACTGGGACTGCAGGCATCCACTACTTACTTTACCTGGCTCTTGTGATTGTTAGGTAGTACTGTCTCTAGGGTCAGAATGGTTGCCCGCACCTTGAACTATGCATTGACAGCCTGGAGGCAACAAGATCCACCCAGATGCCTCTGTGAATACTGCAGGGATAGACAACTTTTTTGGGGGGGTTGCTGGGGTTTGAACCCAGGGCCTTACGCTTGCATGCTCTGTAAGTGCTGTACCACTGAGGTGCACCCCCAGCTCATTTTTTTACTTTTTGAGACAGTGTCTCGCTAAGTTACACAGACTGCCTCTGGTCTTGAACTTGTGATCCTCCTGCCTCTGCCTCCTGAGCTGCTGGAATTACAGGTGCACACCACTGCACCCAGCTCAGGGATAGACAACTTCTATGTGCCAGTGCCTAGGAAGAAAAAGGAGAAAATCTGTACAAAGTCTGCAAAAAGCACTAAGCTCAGAAGAGTGAGCTCTGGGGTCATGGTAGGGAAGAAGAAGGGCCATGTTATTCACACTAATTGTAAGCAATAGTTGAGTCGGGTAATTTCCAGAGGGTCCATAATGGGATTTTGAGGGGTGCAGATAGTAGTAATTCTGGAAGGAGTATGAATGGTATAGATATATGTTTTGTGCTGGAAAGAGTAGGTGGGAACCAGACCTGGTGTCAGGTTTTTCCATAGTGGAGATACTTTTCTGTTTTTTCTCCTAACCAAAGGGTTGTAAGAGAGGAAGATACATCAGATCTGTAGTTTTAAAATGTCAGTCTGAGAACAATGTAATTTAAAAGATGCATTGGAGTGAGTAAGACCTATGTAGGTGGGGTGCTTTTCAGCTTTCTAGGTTAAATAGGATAATGTGGAAATATGAATGAATGTATGTGAATTATGATCTACATAATTTGATTGCAGGATGGTGGTAGATTCATTTCCTGGTCAATGCTGAAGGATGGTGGTACAATTAACAGAAGGAGGAAGGTGGAGCATGAGTGTGGGAGAAACACTGTATTTTGCAATAATCTTTGTTCTCTTGGTAGAACTTGAGGCTTATTCCATAAACTTTCCATGATGTTTCCAGCCAGTTGCTCCATTTGTTAGATGGCAGTGTCCATTGTCTGTGCCATGCCATGATAATGTGTGAGCTAGGGGGAAAAGATGGAGAGCAGACCCTTAATGAATACTGAATGACAAACAGAGGGCCTAGTTATGAGCAAGCACAAACTCTCTTCAGGTTAAAGATAGCTGTTTTATATTGGGGCCCAAAGTCGAGTGTCCTCTAGCTGCTTGAGTGCTGAGAGTTTTGTGGGGGGCCTTTTCCAATTCAGTCTTCTAGGACAATATATGTAGCTGGTCACAAAGTAGCAGTTATTAACTGTACTTTATCTTCTCACAAGTTACTACACAAATGTGCATGGAAAGTGGATGAGAGATTTAGACCCCAAATGCTCCTCCATAGTTTGACTCTTACCAGTTTGCCTTAGTGCTTCTTTTCTTTTTATTTTTAAGAATAGGCCTTTTTAAAATATAGCCGCCTTCCCACTCACATAGACATAGATAGTCTTTGAGAACATACTGTTATTTCCTTATGTCCTAATTTATCAAACTTCTCACTGCGTCAGTGTTTTCACCTCTTAATGTCCTCTTACAGAGAAACAGTGTGAGGAGAATCAGAACTTCTAGGACATAATACATCGCATCTACTCCTGGTTTCACCACGATAGAACGTGGGACCTAAAGAGAATCACTAAATACTTGTCCTCAGCTTTAACCAACTAAGGGAGAATTAAAGGACTTTAAAGGAGCATGTTGTTTTAGATTCTCCTCATGACTTCTCTCACCGTTTCCCTGACAAGTTCTTTAAAAGTTTCCAATTATCAATAAACTTTCCAGCCTATAACCATAGCGCAATTCTTTCTGTGAGGGCTAGAACTTCCGTGGCAAGTCCTCTCAGGAGTATAAATTAGGTAACAGATTTTTTTTTACCTCCTGAGACTTGCTCCTGCATTCTAGCCTGTATAGTCCACAGTCATTTACTGTATCTCTATCTGCCCCCATAACCCATTCCTCTGTCAGGCTTCTATGCTTCTGGACCTATATGCTCTGGGCCTTGAAAAATAGTGAACAATAAAGCTAAGGCTACACTATGCCTGAAGTTGAAGAGGATGGTTAGAGTAGGCCCTGACAGTGTACTCTGCAGAAAGCCAAAAAGATCATCCAATAGGTTGCAGAAAACGTGAGTAGAGTAGAGGGAATGGGCAGAGACTGTTCCATTAGCTATTTAGTGGTTTGAAGAGACTCGTGCATAGATGGTGGGAATATATGGTAGTCTACAAATGGGGCTGTATTCACTAATAATTTAAGTTTCTGTCATTAATTCCATAGTGCTCTGTGTTAAATATGATTGTTTACATGCAAAAAGTCTCTAATTTCAAGGACATTTATTTCTGAGGAGACGTTGTTGTTAGGTACCATCACATGTGAAGAGACAGAATTAAAAAAATCCAACACATAGTGACCTACTAATTCTAATAGTTTTAAAAATATTTACTAACATTGGAAAAATAGAGGAATATAACCCAAATATGCATGAGTTTTACTATCTATTAGTCAAAAGTTTCCATAAATCTTGTAAGTTGATAAAAGTGTAACCAAAAGTGATGTAAAAGCTGCATAATGGAAAAAGCCAATGGTGTATTACTCTGTACCCCACCAACATTTACCGATTAAGGGAGAAAACTAGAAAACAAGAGACATTAAGACACAAGAATTATTTTGGGGGGTTCCAGAAAATTTGCTAATGATGTTGAATCTGCTAAAAATTCAGCATTGGGGCGTTTTCTCAAGGCTGAATTTTTCAAGTCATGGGAAAAATAATGCAATAACACTAGCCTTTCATCTGTTGTGTGAACGAGCCAGTCCCAACTCTTTCTGGCAGCCCTATATTCAGACCCTTCCCAGTGAATATGACCCTCCTGTCTATTTTGAAGAAGAGGAAGTTTAGTGCCTTCAGTCGACACAAACTATACATGATGTCTTCAGCCAGGATAAAAACAGAGCTTGACAGTATGCGTATTTCTATAAAGTCATCCAAAAATATAACTACTGTATGATTTTTGATCATATCTAACTTCATTACTGTCCAGTGTTAATACAAGTAGCAATTGTTACTGAGCTAACTAAAATCACTAAGCTTTTTGAAAACAAAAGATTATAATGAAAAATTTAAAGTTGCAAAGTATGTCTAATATAAAAAGTTGCTCCATGTATAAAGTTTCCAAGAAATGAAAATCCATTTCTGGATTTCTCCTATATATATCAGTAGTAAAATGCTGATAATTTGGTAAATTGTAACACCATTTGTTCATGTTTTTCAAATTGTACTGTGTATTGTATTTTAGCTAGTTCTAAGTGAAAGTGTTATGTAAAAATAAATAGAGTGAAGAGATCATTAAAAAATTTACTAAATCCTGTGTATGGTACATAGAACTGATTTATATGGTTTAAATAGATTTGCTCATCACAAAACTATGATTTAGTATTGTTATTACCCTCAAAAATAGAAAATTGAAAAATTGAGGCATTGAGAAGTTAGATAACCTACCCAAGTTCACATATTGTTTTATTGGAACAGGATGTAGTGGGCCACACAAGAAGGTCAGCTCACCTGATCGACTCACATATTCTGGAGGAAATTAAATTTGAAGTGAAATGTAAAGGGTGAAGAGGAAATATCAGGCTAATTGAGATGAAAGATAGTGTTTAAGACAGAGTGATGGGTATGTGTAGAGGCCCAGAGAGAAATGAAAAATCTGCAACCTGAAAGTTTAGTTTGTGTAGATTGTGTTAGTAGAGGTGCTGCTAGTGGCCTAGAAACCTGGAATTATTTTCTGAGGCTTTGGGAATTTTTGTGGCAAGCACAAAGATATTGATCAAGAGGTGACAGAAAGATTAATGGAATCATTAAAATCAGACAGTGATAACCAAATTTGTGGTTATTTGTTTGAAAGGAGTTTTATAGAAGTTGATTGATGCTTGAGTTTTCTGTATGTGGAGTTTAATGCTCCACAAAAAGGAGGTACCTGGGCCGGTAATGGAGCTATTAGTAGAGAGGACTCAGGAGGAAGAAACAGAGAGGAAAAAAAAATCACTGCATATTACCATGATGTTTCTAAACAGGGACCACTCCCTTTTCTATTGCAGCTAGAGCCCAATTCCAGAAAATTCTTTAAGTCTCATTTATTAAGAAACTCCAATTCCAATGTCTATGTGGCTAGATTGTACCCTGAAATATTTGTTTCAAGAGCTAGCTGATAGGTCCATGGTCCAATCTTCAGGCCTCTAGGCTGAAATAATTATAAATGATCACATTTCTCGCCTTTATAATGGCTGCTGGTTAGGTAAAAAAAAAAATGGTCTGATCCAAATATTTTTCTCTTTTTGGAAAAGTTGCAGAAGTTTACACAGAGATCTAAGTTGTAAGTAGGATGCTGGTTTATTTGGACAGTGGTAGAGATGTGACTGCTAAGATAACTGCCTGGTGATGAGAGTCCCCTAAACTATTTATTTTGACCCTAAAGGCTCCTTATAAGGGACCATAAGTGATAGCTAGAGGTTGTTAGGAATCAAGAAAACAAGGTGACATGAGGTTCCACGAAGGGAAAGTTTAATATTCTCAGAGACAAGGTCACAATCAATAGTATTTCTATGTATTAGCAATAAACAATTGGAAAGTAAAATCCAAAGTTACAGAAATACTCCAAAATGCTCAAAGAGACCAAAACACTTATATGTAAATCTAACAAAATATGTATAGAACTTTTATTTTATTTTTTTATTTGAGATCTTCCTTCTTTTTTAGAAATTTTCTGTGCTTATTTTTTTTAATTGGTGAACAAAATAATGGGTTTCATTATAACATTTTCATACCTGTATATCATGTACTTTGCTCCTGCTCATCACCCATTACTCTCTCATCTCCCCTCCTGCCTCCGGCTGGTCACCTTTCTCTCTCCAAAGAGTCCCCTTTGTACTTTCATGAGTTTTAGAGGGCTACGAAATCAGATGTGAATTAGAATCACTGGGATTATAGGGTCTCAGTTCTGCCAGCAGCAAAACACATGGCAGAGAGGCAGCTCTGGAGATCAAGAAGTATCAGTCTCTGTAGTTATCCTCAGGTAATGGGGTTTGTTACTTGCCACAGAGGGTGAGGCCAGTGACCACCATGTCCTTCATAGCCTGAGCCTCCTGCTGCTTGAACTCCTCAGTATATTTGGGTCCAGCCCTTCCCCTCTTGCTGACTACCTCATGTGGTTGTCTCCTACCCAGACACTGTGGCAGGGTATCCTATGGCTCCCTGATTTGTGATTTTTCCTTGTTTTCAGGCTTCCAAAATAGCTCAGCCTCAATAAATAGGTCCCTTCTGAAGATGGCACCTGTTTATAGCCTTCTGAAATATAAGGAGTGACATGTATTCCTTCTCCAATGCTGACCTGTCATGCATTGTCACACCAAATCCCCCAATTGGATTTAAGGCTTGTGAGAATTGAAGGCTTGTCCTTTGGCTGGGACTGCCAGTGTCTTTTCTCCAGGGCTCTCTGGCTTACCTTTTATTGCTGAATAATATTGCATTATAAGGATGTACTACAGTTTATTTATCCATGAATTTACATAAAGACGTCTTGGTTGCTTGCATATTTTGGCAATTATGAATAAAAGCTATTGTAAGCATTCATGTGCCAATTTGTATAGGGACACAAGTTTTTAACTCATCACTTCTATTTTATAATAGTATTAGAAATACTATACTGAAAATCTCTGCCATTGCAGTAAGGAATAAAATGCATAAAGATTGGAAAGGATCAAGCAACATTTTTCATTTTTAGATGGTGTAATTGTGCAGATGGAAACTCCTAAAGAACTGAGAAAATCTTGTTGAAAAAATAAGTGATTTGTAGCAAGGTCATGGGATACAAGGTTAATAGTAAAAAATAAAATGTATTTGTATTATATACAATTATGAAATTAAAATATCTTCAGGAATAATATAAAAATATTTAAAATAATGAAAATAAATATAACAACAGATATGCTGCATCAGAGACTGATCTGAAAGCTATGGCCTATGGGGCAGTCTAGCCCATGCCCTGTTCTTGTTAATAAAATTTTATGAGAACACAGCCATGCCCATTTGTTTGTGTATTGTCTGTCTGTTTCCCACTATAACACAAGAATTGAGTAGTTCTGGCAGAGACTGTATGGCCCACAAATATCCCCTTTCTAGAGTACTACACTGAAAAGTAAAAAAGCTGCTTCCAATGTAAGTAAGGACTTACAAAAGTGGAGAGATGTACTATGTTAATGGATTAAAAGATTTAATATTATTAAGATGCCCCTTCTGTCCAATAGGTATATTGACAACGAAATCCGATTCAAAATCTCAGCAAGCTTTTTAAAGGAATTGACAAACTAATTTTTTTTTTCTGTACTGGGATTGAACCCAAGGCCTTGTGCTTGCATGCTCTGCAAGTGCTGGACCACTGAGCTGCACCCTCAGACCTTTTTTTTTTTTTTTTTTTTTTTTCTTTTTGAGACAGGGTCTCACTAAATTACACAGACTGCCTCTGGTCTCGAACTTGTGATCCTCTTGCCTCCGCCTCCCAAGCCGCTGGGATTACAGGTGTGTGCCACTGCGCCCAGCTGGGAATTGACAAACTAATTTTAAAATTTACACTGGAAACACAAAGCAGGTAGAATAGCCAAAATGATACTGAAAAAGAACAAAGTTACAGAACTGAGATTACTTAATTTAACTTCCATAAATCTATGGAAACCTAAACAGTGTGGTATTGATATTATCATAAGTAACTTTGATCAGAGGTTAGCAAACTGCAACCCATGAGCCAAAACGTTCCCACCACCTTTTTGTGTATACCCTAGCAACTGATTCATTTTCCATTTTAAAACGGTTGAAACAAATCAAAAGAATAATGATCCATATGACACGCGGTGGTTATTTGAAATTCAGATTTCAGTGTCCATAGATGAAGTTTAATCAAAACACAAGACAGAAAACAAGCTCTGATACTTACCACCTACTGCTTCCACAATCAGATCTCTTGGCTTTAGGGTGGTGAATTCATCAACTGACAGGCTGGGAACTGTGTTGGCTGCAGTTCCTGGGATACACAGAAACATGGAGGAATGGACTTTAAACATGTTCCTAATTCTATTGCACTGGATTATATAATATCAATTTATTTCCTTTGCCTGTGTTTCTCTTAGGTATATGGACTGACACAGCAGCGGTGCATGGGCTTCCTCCCTTCCTCTCTTCTTACTATAGTAATCAAGCTACAGTAATCCAGATAGTGTGGTACTGGCATATGGATAGACCAGTGCTCATTGGAACAGAAAAGAAAGTACAAGAATGGAAATGCACATTCTGGTCCATTAATTTTAGACTAAGGTGTTAGGGAACTAATAGAGGAAATTAGAAGGTTTTTCTTATAAATAAGGTTGAAACCAATCAAAGCAAATAAAAAAGAACAACCAAACCTGTCACTCCCTATGCAAATAACAATTGGAGATGGATCTAAAACTAGATATAAAAGCTAGGAACATAAATTTTCTAAAAGGGGCCATAGAATATCTCTATGACGTTTGCCTAAGCCAAGATCTCTTTAAAACGTTGATAAATGCTAAGAATGAAAGGAAACTCATGAGTTCAATTGTTTAAAATTTAAAATATTGTTCCTTCAGTAATATCATAAACATACCTAATAGACTAAAATTTAAAAGGTTTACAATACAAAGACTTGGCAATGTTATGATGTTGTTGTTAGGTGCCATCAAGTCGTATCTGACTCAGCAACCCTCATAGGGTTTTCAATGGCTGATTGTTGCAGGATTGCCTCGGGAGCGGATTGTCACATCCTTCCCCCATTTTTGCAGTGCTGGGAACCAAACTCAGGACCTCAAAGATGGCAGAGCAGTGCTCTACCAACTGAGCTAAATCCCAGCCCCAAGGTTATGTTGTTGTTGTTGTTGTTGTTGTTGTTGTTGTTGTTGGGTGCCCTCGAGTCGGTATCTGACTCATAGCGACCCTACCTACAAGAGGGGAAACTATTGTCAGTGCTTCTCGGCTGTTCATAGGATTTTCAATGGCAGATTGATTTTTGGGAGTGGGTTGCTGGGTCCTTTTCCCAAGCCTACAGCACCTGGTGTTCCCAGGTGATCTCCCATCCAAGTACTAACCAGGCCTGACCCTGCTTAGCTTCTGAGATCTGACGGGATCGGATGCTACAGGGCTATGGCTGCAGGCAAGGTTATGATAGAACAACTAAAATGTTTATATACTGCTGGTGGGCATGTAAAACAGTACAACAGCACTTTCGAAAGTTGTTTGTAATATTCTTTAATAGTAGAGCATACACCTACCATCATATGGCCCATCTATTCCACCCCTAGGTATTTACCCAAGAGAAATAAAACCTGCTACAATCCTAATGTCTGTGTCCCCTCAAAATTCATATTTAAATCCTAACCTGCAATGCCATGGTTTTAGGAGGTGAAGCCTTTTGGAGATAAATAGGTCTTGAATGCAGTGTCCTCATGTGTGGGAAGAGGGCCTATGTTCATCTGCCTTCTGTCACTGTAACACAATACCTGAGATAATTATCAAGATAAAAGTTTTATTGTGGCTCACAGTTTTGGAGGTTCCAGTCCATGATAGATTGACCTCACTGTTTTGGGCCCATGATAAGGCAGCAGATTATGACAGGAGCACAAGACAGAGCAAAACTGCTCACCTCCTGGCCCAGAAGCAAAGAGAGGCAAAGAGGCTGGTGTCCCACAATCCCCTTCAAGGGCACACCCTCAATGACCTAAAGATAGCCCATTAGGCTCCAACTCCCAAAGGTCCCATCATATTCCAATAGCACCACTCTAGGGACCAAGCCTTTAATGCATGAGCCTTTTGGGGTACATTCATCACTCAAACCACGGAAGTGCCCTTATCAAAGAGACTTTCATCCCTTCCACCATGTGAGGTCATAGTAGAAGAGACCATCTACGCACTGTCACTCTGACACTGAATCTGACACTAAATCTGGCAGTGCCCTAATCTTGGATGACTTCAGAGAAATAAAATTCTGTTGTTTATAAGCCACTTAATTCATGGTACTTGATTATACTATCCTGGATGGACTTAGACAAAAGCATATGACATGTACGCATACTCATAGAAACTTGACTGATATGACTCCAAAATGGGAAATAATTCAAACATCCATCGAGAGAAAATGGGAAAAACAAAACATGCATAACTCATACAAAAGAATATCTCTCAACCATAAAATAGATTGAAGCACTGATGCATTCAACAGCGTTGTTGAAGTTCAAGATTTTTATACCAAGGGAATGAAGCAATAATAAAAGAGAGCATGCTCTGTGATTCCATTTATATAAAATGTTATAGATTGATAAATAACCTATACTGATTTAGATCAATGTTCATCTGGGACTGGGGACAGAAGGAGGGACATATTGCAAAGGGTGAACAAGTCTTTTGGATGAGGTGGAACTTTTCTAAATCTTGATTTTGGCATTGTGTATGTATGGTATAGACCCAAGATGAAATAGCTAGAGGTGGAGAAGGAGGGTTATCTGGAACACGGGTCAAATTTTTCATATAAACTGTATACCTGGATCTGTCCTTTGACATGAAAAGGGATTTATTTCTTTTTTATTAGTATTTAATTATATATATTGATAGTATACAGAGTGATAATTTGGCTCATATATTAATTACACAATTATAAAATCGGGATTGCTTACACTTCCATCTCCTTATACATTTTGCAGTAAAAAGTAAAAAAAAAAAGAAAATTTTTGATGAACATATGACAATTATATGCAATTATGAGTTATAGCATGATTTTTTGGATTATTATAGAGTTGTTTCATGTATCTTGCACTTTTTCTCTCCTTCTTTACCCCTCTAAGTTGTTCCCCCACCACCTCCCACCTTCCTCATTGTCCACTCTCTTCCACTAGTTCCCTCCCCCCTCATATTGGGTCAATTTGTATTTTCCAGTCTTATAGATAAGTATGATTGTATGTGCGAGTGTGTGTGTGTGTGTGTGTGTGTGTGTGTGTGTGTGTTTTCCTTTAAGGTAGATCTAGCTCCCACATATGAGTGGGAACATGTGGCTTTTCTCTTTTTGAATCTGGCTTATTTCACTTAAAATGATGATCTCCAGTTCCATCCATTTTGCTACACATAACATAATTTCATTCTTCTTTACTGCTAAGTAATATTCCTTTGTGCATACATGCCACATTTTTAATCCAATTATCTGTTGATGGACATCTGGGCCATTGAAGAATTAAAATGTCTCTCTTGAAAGCGACTCAAGCTCCCAAAGTCCTTTCCTCTGTGCTTGACTTTCTGGAACAGGTATGGAAAACTATATCATAGGAAACCATAAATGGGCTGGACTTAAGGAAAGGTGCTAGCCTTTGAGGGAGATTTGCACAGAACTCTGCCATACCACAATACCTTTGTCTTTAACAGTGGCATAGTCACTCAATGAAAATATTCCTTCCTTTGGGGAAATATGAATGCAAGGTTCAATTAAATGAGCTGGGATCCTCAAGCTAAATCTGTATCCCAAATCATGGTGAGCTCTTTTTTTCTGGTTGTCTTGGTGTCTGTTTAACTACCAAGATTGGGAGATACCAAAACAATG
The DNA here is from genome assembly GCA_007922755.1 of Pedetes capensis. Taxonomy (NCBI): domain Eukaryota; kingdom Metazoa; phylum Chordata; class Mammalia; order Rodentia; family Pedetidae; genus Pedetes; species Pedetes capensis. The sequence continues at coordinate 33,536 of VMDO01021028.1, forward strand.
TGATATCCACATGACTAGAAGAGAAGAATAAACATTCCCATTGCCCTGAAAAGCACTCTTTCTAGTCCATGGTGTGAGCTGTAACCTCTCATCCCTGGACACCTGAGAGATGTGTATCCCAGGACTTTGTAGGAAACAGGTCAGTTGTCAATCTCCAATAGTTAGAGGAGCTTATAGTGTGTGTGTGTGGTGAAGGCGGCAACCACTTGCATCCACTTCTGCATGGGGAAGGAATGAACCCAGGGGCTGAAGCCAGTCATCTGTAGGCAGTCAAGAGATGCACAGCCACGGAATGTGACAGCAGTTTTTGCTTATAGCCAATGCCCTTAGACCCTGGATCCTACATCTGAGAACAGAGGTGCCTTCTGCCTGACCATCTACAGAAGCCTGATCCCCTGGTTTATGGCTCACCCAGGAGTTGAAGTAAAATTTATAGTCATATTTTAGATCTTACACTTTTTTGTGGTTCTGTAACTTTGAGGTTCCCCTTCTGTTTAAATTGCCAGGAGTGCTTCTAGACTTAAACTGTGTTCTCTGTCATCTTTCTTTTGAGGTGGTGAGACTGTCATTCTCCTTCATAGTAGCTGTGGAGACTGGGAAGCACATCCAAATTTAAAAAACAGGTAAATTCTTAGCTCTTATACTTTCCAGTATATTTTTTAATTTAAGCAAATACTTTATTCATGAAGCAGATAGAATTATTTTTTGTTATAAAGTGAATAAATTATTGTAACGTATAAATTTCCAAGTAATTAGGTATCAGTTGTCATAGTTTCAGTTCCATCTTTTAACAGTGTCTGGACCAGTGCTTCACAATATAAATAATAATACAAGATACATATGTAATTTTAAAAGACATAAAAGTAGAAGGGGAACTATTAGGAAGTAGGAAGGGGATAAGTAGGGACATGGAGGAGGGAAGAGGGGACCAGTGGGTAACAGCAGTGGGGGATATGATCAAAGAAACTTATATACATATATGAAAAGGTCATAATGAAACCCAAAGTTTTGTACAATTAATATATGCTAATTAAAAAGAATGTAAAGTACTTCGTTAATACTTTATATAATATTACATGTTGAAAATGGTTACATAGTGGATATACCCAATTAAATATAATATATTATTACAATAAATTTTTATCGTGTTCTTTTTCAGGTTTCATAATTGTTCTCTCTGGGATGGTTCACATGACTCTTTTCCATTCATTTCTTTCACTATCTTAAGCAGATCTGGATGGTGTTTCAAAAACCAAATGAGACAGGAAATTTATGGAAGTGGTATAAGCACTACAAAGGGAGAATAGGGGAAGATTTGACCTACTATAGGTGAAACTTTTCTCTATTAATAATCCATTCAGTTCAAATGCCTCAAGAAATGCTATACCAAGTTGAGTTCCATGGCTCATGCATGTAACCCCAGGGATGTGGGAGGCTGAGATAGGAGGATCATGAGTTGAAGGCAACAGGCAGCCAGTGCAACATAGTGAAACCCTGTCACAAAACAAAAATTTAAAAAGGGCTGGGGTGCAGCTTAGTGTGAGAGCACTTGCTTAACATGTGCAAAGCCATCATTTCAACCCTTAGCACTGACAAAAAAGTATACCAATACACAGCCTCATACAAACAAATATATAACAACATATATTTATGATATTGATAGCACATTATATGATGTTGATATCACATTATAAATATATTGGTAATAACTCACTGCTGGAGAGATTTTCTCTTTTTCTTCCATTCCCACTTGAGTCTGATCAAGTGAAATGTGTACCGGGGAAAAGCAGTAGATATATGGAATCTGAAAGATCCATCTCCTCCTCATGTGCCAGGCAGTCCAGGAATTGAGCTGGAATCCCCAGAGTTCCAAGATTGCTGACCCTCTTGATGAACAAACAGTGCATGCCTTGGAATGAGCTCCATCTGTACCACTGGTCTTTGTCACCTGGCCGCACACGACTGTATTCATAAGAGCCACTGAAGAGCACAGTCAGGTGCTGGCAAATATTTCAGGAACAGAAGAAACACTTCTACCTTATGGCAAGGCATGTGGTCCCTGGCTTGTTAGAGATAGTCCCACCATCCTACCTTACAAATCTTCTTCCCATGAACCTCTGGATAGCTGTTCTTCTTTGATAACCAATTCTGCATTTAGACACATTCATTAAGCACAAGACCCCTTAGGTACTGTTCTACCTGCCTATTCCTGGGCCTATGCACACATTCCCTCTAGCCCATGGAGATATTCTGAGACAAGAGAATATTCGATTATAAAAATATCACATAGACAAATCACTGTGTATTGATACATGGCACATTTGTGATCCCAGTTAATAAAAATATCCCAAATACAGAGCACTGGTAGAACAGAGAGGGGAAACAACTACTTTACTTCATGACAACAGGAAAATGAGATTTTTCCTTCCCCATGTCATGATGCCTGCAGCCGTAGCCCTGTGGCATCTGATCCTGTCAGATCTCGGAAGCTAAGCAGGGTCAGGCCTGGTTAGTACTTGGATGGGAGACCGCCTGGGAACACCAGAAGCTGTAGGCTTGGGAGACGGACCCGCAACCCACTCCCAAAAGTCAATCTGCCATTGAAAACCCAATGAACAGCAGAGAAGCACTGACAGTCGTATTTCACCCATTGTACACAGGGCCGCTATGAGTCGCATGCCGAT